>DVZL01002029.1:0-16176 GCA_018236625.1 Lasaia peninsularis
AAAACAAACTCACACACACACAAACACACACACACACACACACACACATACACACACACACACACACACACACACACACACACACACACACATATATATATATATATTTTCTTATTTATAATATTATTATGGATTGTTTATATTTTCTTTCTTATGATAAAATCCAAAGACCAGTTCAAGATGTCTACACCTTTACAGTTTCCTCTCAATTTCGGGTTTTAAGTTATAATAGCTGGATCAGTAATACTAGTAGTTGTTAATATCTGTAATTTCTAAATGACAAAACAAAACTTGGAAAAATATAGAACATATTGTGAAGTATCATCGACCAAAAAACGAGTAACTGAAATCGGACTGCGAGTTAATGAACTATAGTTGAGTTTACAATTTGGCTTTATTCGCTCTTCCATAGAAACCCCTTAATTTAACGGGATAAAAAGTAGCCTAACCAAATTCTGTCACAGTCGCTCCAGTAGTTCGAAGTGAATCCTGGCGAAAATATTAATAAACAGATGGACAGATAAGCAGATCAAAATTCTAAAAATGTAAAAAATGTGTCCTGCTACCGTTTTTAGTGGCATTGGCCTATTTTTTTTAATATATTCAATGTACATAAGTCACTCTTCTCCAGTTTTATATGTATAGATCTCGCAAATCAGAAGAGATATTTTAATGACGGTGTATGTCCTCGAAGTGTGACCTCCACACGACATGTTATATTTGAATGTGACCGCATTCACCTCAAAGTCACCCTGGCTTTTGACAAAAAATACCTTTTTTAGCTCCATTTTAGAATTCCGTGACCAAAGGGTAAAATCGGAAACCTATTATTAAGAATCTGCTATCTATCTGCTGCTATCCCATCTGTTGCTAGCTGTTTTTTTAGGGTTGCCTACCCAAATGGTATAATCAGGACGCAATTACTAATAATAATTTGTCCGTTTGTCTGCATGTTTGTCTATCAGCAGGTTGTATCTTATGAAATGTACAACTAGACAATTGGAATTTCCTCAAATGTTGTATATCTGTTTATTAGTCACAACTACCCAGGGTAAACTGGGAGAAAATGCTTATTGGCATTAAGTTCGCCAGTGCCAGTGCGTGCTACTCAGTGATGACCTACGGTGCTGAGACGTGGTCTCTAACTATGGGCCTCATAAAAAAGCTCAGGGTCACGCAGCGAGCTATGGAAAGGGCTATGCTCGGGGTTTCTCTACGCGATCAAATCAGAAATGAGGAGATCCGTAGACGAACTAAAGTCACCGACATAGTTCAGCGTGTTAGCAAGCTGAAGCGGCAGAGGGCAGGGCACGTCATAGCTCGAAGAACCGATGCCCGATGGGGCAAGAAGGTTCTAAAGTGGAGACCACGCACCGGCAAGCGCAGCGTAGTATGTCCACCAACTAGATGGAGCGACGACGTAGTGCAGATCGCAGGAACCCGCTGGATGCTGGTCGCCTTTGATCGGTCCAATTGGAAGTCGTTGGGGGAGGCCTATGTTCAACAGTGGACGTCCAACGGCTGAAATGATGATGATGATGATGATATCTATTAAAAGAAACCACATCGAAATCTGTTGCGTAGTTTTGAAGTTTTAAGCAAAAATAGACAGCCCTTAGCGATTAGCGAATCCGGCTCACACCTGGCCGCTTTTGTTAGCCTATAGTTTGAGAATGTCGAAGAATTTTTCCGTTAGAATGTGTCTCTTGGCATTTAGATTAGAAACAAAGACCCTTTGTTTTAGTAACACATAAATTTGTTCAATCTACACGATTTAACTTAAACTTTAAAGTTTAATAATAAAAAACATTCTAGTTTAAGCTCTATTACGATTGTCTTAAGGTTTGATATATAATAAATGTATTATCTAGGGCTGCCAACTGTTAATAGAAAGTAGAAGGCGTATCTAATCAAGAGCATTTATATAGCTAACGATCAACTAAAACGCATTATAATAAACGAAAGAACATTAAAATGTTTGTAAGATATATTTTGTATATTGACCAGATTTAAAAATATCCTCTTATTAAATTCAAGAACGCAGTCGGTGTTCGAATTTGACGAACGAGGTCCTAGGTTCTTAGAACATCTTGTTCTATGGATTTTTTCAGGTTATCAGAAATACAAAACCTTGTCTGGGATTGAGTTTGTGTCCAATATGACTAATATTGTCTGCGAATAGAAGGTGCTTAAGAATGTACTTCTGCCTACCTCTTCAGGGATATGGACGTGAAAATATTAGTTTAAATTTATTTTTTATAACTAAATAAATTATAATTATAAAATAATCAAGTGTCAACCCTATAATACCATTGATCATAAATCTACACAGAAAGTGACATTTAGGCATTTATTATTTGAATGATTTATGACAAAGATACCTACACGTGTTTAGAGAAAATGTGTCGTATGTCCATTCTGTTTTATTTTAATAGAGAAGGCTATCCCACGTCTTTGTGATTGATATTCAACTACCCACATATTTCAACAACTATTGACTGAATATAAAACAAGCAAAACAAATAAAAACATAAACCTGGCAGTAAAACGCATCCATTAAAGATCAGCCAAGTGCGACTCGACACAAAGGGCATCATATAAAAACAGCAAAAATAGTGTTTTCAACATTGAAGAAGCATTTATAAGACTTACCAACAATAAGCATTTTAGCTTGCGCGACACATTTTAAAGTGTCATCTATTTACATGAATAGAATTAAACTCCAAATATCAGTCTAATTATAACACGATCTAAATACGCATAGCGCTATCTATTGGTCGTGTCGGGTTGTTCGTTCAATGCGATCGCTTATAAATGTTAACTTTATTGTGTTTTAGTATTTATTGTTATAACGGCAACTGAAATATATCTTCTGTGGAACTTTCTACCATACAGAAATCACGGTTAATGAGATACAGCCTGGTGTCATACCGACAGCGGACAGCGAAGTCTTAGTAATAGTTACGGAACTCTTAGAACACTTTAATAATTGTAAAGTATCTACCTATCTGCAAAACTTAACTTCTGTCAATTCATTGAGTCCAAGCCAAAAAAACGACAAAAACCTTGGTATCCTATCAAAAGTACGGCGTAAATATTTAAATGAGGCATTTAAGGCTAACGGCTAGCGTGATTTTTTTACCGTTTATACCGATAATGGTACAGAACCCTTCGTACGCGAGTCCGACTTGCACTTGGCCAGTACTTTACATATCCTACGAAACCTGATATAATACAAGTAGAACATCTTAAAGACAATCAAATATTAAGTTTAATCGAAACTATGATCTTTCTTTGAAAATAATGTTTACAAGATATATAATTAGCCTTCCGTTATAATAAATATGAAAAATGAAAATAAATAAATATCATTACGCCCACATCAAGTTTCAAACTATCACCCAGGATTAGCCGACGGCTAATGTGACAGATAAATTAAAAAAAAACATAGAACAAATTGTCTTGCCCAGGAATCGAACTGGGATCTCGTGCGCTAACGTTGGGCATTGATTATGGCCGACCACAGAGGCGATATATTAAGAATATTTGCATTAGAAAATCTGAAATAATGATTAATGCGCACGCGCCGCTTATCGCGTAAGAACAACCAGTAACTAGGTCAATGCACTGTAGATTGTAATAAAGAAGTGGCAATTATAATCTTTATTCCTGCCTATATACGTCATGAACTATAAAAAAGTTTCGGCCGATTTATATACGAAAGATAGTGAAAAAAAGAAAATCCCGTTGAGTTTCTTTAGCCGAATTTTCTCAGAGTGGCCGTGTTTCGATCCGGTTGTAAATATGTATTAGAATTTTATAAACTCGTCTCAACAACCACTTGTGAGGTCTATGTGAAATAAAATATTTTTTATAAAATTCTACTCATACTCTTAAGGCCATGAAAATTATAATAATTGATTTGCAATTTTCATAACAATTTCTGCATGTACTATGTTGTTACTTGTTACATATGACAACGACATGACAATAACAATGTAACGATATTAGTTCATGTCAATACATATGTTTACATAATTTATCATATATGATATATGTGTAAAAAATAGCCTTACGATTATTACCCTGAAGGGGTAGGCAGAGGTGTGCTAGTACAGATATGTTTACTAGAATTACCAATAGATAAAATCTTTAGAAAATTTGTCCGACCTGGGAATCGAACCCAGGACCTTAAGCGGTTAACGATCTTAACAGGCGACAGCCGTACCGTTACACCACAGAGGCGACCTATATATGTATAGTTAAACATCATTTTACATTTTAAAAGAAGTTTTTTTTTTAAATATGTCTTTAGCTATCGCGCCACATGACCAAACCAATTTCACTAGTGAAAATAGTATATATACAACGATTGTCTCTTACTATCAGGAGAGATGTGTGTTTATTCACAGTCATCGGATTTAAAAAAAAACCTTTTTTCGCTCGCTGATCTCTACCTATCGGTCACTCTGGTTAGTTATTCTTTGCGTTGCACATTTTACGACTTCATAAAGACTCGGGCTTCCCTAATTGCAAATAAAACTCAGTAGCTTTATTTTCAATAACACACAATGTTTTCATTAAAAAATAAATCAACATGGCAATATCTCTAAAATGGTAGGCAGAGATGCATGTACACCCTCAATTAGCCAAAATATTGGCTCTTATGACGTGACAAGTGGCAACTACGTCGCCATATCGGACATAAATCCAGTCTCAAACAACATTATGTTTCACAGATAAACTAAAAAACATATAGAACAAATTTGCTACACGGAAGTCGAACTCGGAACCTTGTACGTCGAAGTTGAACACCGAACATACTCGCGAAAAATAAAAGCTTGCTAATAAATATAATTGCTAACCTGAGGTTGAGTTATTAAGCGTACGTCCGAAAATCTCAAACTTCAAATTGGAACACGATAGTGGCGAGCAGTCGTCCTAGAGCTACCACCAACATCTACTTGGTCACGATATCAGTGACATTAACCGAAGCTCGCTGCTTACTTTCTCGAAAATTCTACCAACAGTTGATTAACATGACCTCTTTGTTCAAGCGCTTAACGCACATGCCTAACGCCACCGACCACCGAGACTTAGGCACGATTCCCGACGGGGCCATGCATTTCTGTGAAAATTAACGATTGGCCCTAGGTGTTATTATTTTTAAATTTAATTTTTAAATTAAATATTACACTTATTTTGGTATCTATATAAGTATTTCTATATATTAATATCGTTATCTAACACCCATAACACAAGCATATAATTAACTTTGGGGCAAGAAATGTGTAATTCCAGTGATTATTATAACCTCTTTGATGTAACGGTACGGCTGTCGCCTGTTAAGACCGTTAGCCGCGTAGGGTTCTGGGTTCCATTCCAGCTACTTTTCTTAAAAGTTTTTCAGATTATTCTGAATAGGCATTATATTGCCCGGAATTGGAATGTTTCCGAAGAGACTATAGGCTTGCCATCTATTACATCATGGGCCCTAGTACCTTGGTTAATAGCTGGTGTTCTAGTGTATCTACTGGACTTACGAGCTCACCTCTGCTTACCTCTTCGAAGGTAATAGGCGTGAAGGTATTTTTCTTTTCTTTTTAAAGCTATGTAATAATAAGAAAATTGTTTGTTTCAGAATGTACAAAAGTATACTACTGTTATGTACTACTTTATGTGCTATGGCATATAACCATCCAGATCTACCTCCCGGGCCATATTGCGGTTTGGACAACAACTGTTGTAGAAATAGACAAGATCAATGCTCGCATCCCATACGAGGTAACATTATAGTGACTAGTTTTTATTATTATTTATATATTTATTTTTCCCGTGTTGGTTCGGGTTCCGTTGTAGAATAGACCAACTGCCTTCCTCCCAGGCAGCTCGTAAGAGGCGAGCACAGGGTATATTGTCACCAACACCGTGACATTGACTAGGTGGTAGTCTTGCAACAACTCGCCCGGATTGGTACCACCGCCTTACCTATTCCTGCCACAATAGCGTCAGTGCCCGCTATTGTCGTGTTCTGGTTTGGAGGGTAGGGTTATTCACGCAAGAGGCTTACCGCCCCAGCCTCAGGTAGGCAACGCACCATTTCCACCTTTGGTGTGGTTTGTTTGTTTGGTCACCTATGGAGGTGACGTGCATTTCTTACCATCAGAAAATCCGTCTGCTTGTTTGCCATCCAATATCATAAAAAAAATTATATAACTGAAAAAATATAACACTTGCAAAATAATGATAAATAAGCTAAAAAAAATTATCCGTACTATCATAATTTTCGGATGATTTAAGCACCGCCGTTTTAGCGCGCTTACTTGTGACGATACCGTCCACTGAGAAGTGAGAAAAATAGCTTAATTTCACTATGTATATTATAAAATATATTGTATTGTCCATAGTTGTGATTTTTTTTTATATTATGCCCAAAGACGTAAAAATAAGGATATAATTGACATGGCGTTGACAGTGAACCGTGACGTCATGTCATGGCGTTGCGTTTTCGAAATTTGCGAGGGAATTTCTAAAATACTACTTTTAAAGAATTAATTTTATTGATAAAAACTTGATTAGCAAAAATATTTATTTGGGTATATATTTCAGCAATAAAGATTACATGTTATTTTCAGGGCCATATCTAAATCACATGGACATTACCTATAGACTTGTAGTAATGCCACAGTCCACGATTTTACGGATTACCACATGCAGTCGAGAGCTATGGCCAATAATAGACCATGTGTGAGGTAGCATTGGTACTGACAGCCGTGTCTGCACAGTGCACTGTGGCTTTTCTTTATGGTGTACTAATAGGCAATTGGTAATTGCCCAGTCCGGCTTCACAGTTGATGTAACCGATGAGTAGTTGACATACTGAGATCAGCGCCACCTGCCAGGTTCAATAACTGTAAAATTTCAAACCAATCGGTTCAGCTGTTAAGACATTATGTGAAAAAATAAGTACAAACTACATACGGATAGATAATTCTTATTCTTTGTTCTATTACCCGTTTTCCCGTGGACATGAAGCATTTTACCGTGGTAAAAAATTCACCGGGGATAATGTCAGCTTCTAATAATAAGAGAATCAGTAGTCGGCAGTTTCGTAGCCTTCTGTATTTCTACTATAAGAGATGAGGCAAGAACAATCCGCACTTAAGCCTATGAAAATATTTATGTCACGATCAGTAAAATAACGAAATATTTGTAATCTTAGATTGTTGAAAAATCAACTACCGCTATCAGATAATCAGACAGACAAGATTGAAGAGATCTGCAACGATTCTTTTGCTTTAGTCTCCAGTTTCTCTGCGATTAAAAGGCTTTTATTTTAATTTTTTTCTTAATATCCTTGGTTATATTACACTCATTGATTTAACCCCATAGCTAGCAAATTATATGCTCGTGTGCTAGTCAACGATACTAATACGTGGAAATATTAAAATCGATATCAGAATAAATTTAATAAACACCCAGAACCAGAAAAAGGTTGCTCCCATTGGGAATCGAACCCGAGCCTCGCGGTTGGTCGGTGGCGTTAGGCGTAGGTATACGCGAACCCCTCGACTAACGAGGTAGGTTAAATTTTTGGTGTTCATAGTGTACGCGAACATATTATCTTACCATTACTAAGTTCTTGCTATTTTTTCTGTCTGTCTGTCATACTATAAAATCTAACGGGTCCCCCACCTCTCCCGGATTTGTCCACGCTCAACAACGGCCTCCTTGTTTTTAGCATAATATATGATCGCTCTGTATTACATACAGACACTCTAATCTATACAAATAAATGAAATTAGAGAGTCTGTATGTAATATTAAAAGAACAGCTTTTTACTAATTGCATACGTATGTTTACAAGGTAAATATACCAAAATATGATTTTTTAGAATTTTTATCTGTCTGTTTGTACCCGCTAATCTCTGAAACGGCTGGACCCATTTTGATGGGTCACTCACTGGCAGACAGCTAATTTAATAAGGAACGGCTTATGCTACTTTTATTTTGAAATGAAATTTATTTATTTGCCAAATAAGTGTGTTAAAATTTAGAAATGTATAAAATAAAATAATCATACATTGCGGGCACAGCTGGTATAAAATATAAGTTCAAAATAAAATGTTTTTTCCTCCCAGATTTAGAGGTGGTAACCGTAGTTCTCAACCTTGTTATTTATGAACAATAAGAATTAGGCTATAAATTGAAACGCCCGGCTCCAGAACGTGCCACGTTGGTCGTTCCTCCGCTTTCCTCATCCAGTGTTTACCGGCGATCCTGCGAATGTCGTCAGACCAGCGGGTCGGAGGTCGTCCTACACTAGGCTTAACTAGTTACTCGGTCTCCATTTTAGGTCTCGTCTATGCAGTGGTAGCTGTGGTTTAAGCTGTGTTATTGATAAAGAAATAAAATACACAAATGTTAAACAAAACTTTTATAAGCATATAATAACAGCACTACAGTGTATGTCAATTCATAAAACCGTGACCTAACATAAATAAATACAAATGTCACTGACACACGTGTCCTTATCTATAACCTTCTTCTTAAACATATGCGTAGTTTTCTACTTGACCTACTTACCATAGGTACGAGACAAATTAGGATATTTTATCTTTTCGCCAGAATTGGACGGCACTTATTTAAGAGTTCCACAGAGAACTTTAAAAGAAGAAAACCAGGGAAGGTGTGAGAACCGTCGCTTTTAATCACTATAGATGTCACTAGTGCTTTTCTTTTATCATAGGGGGTTCATTGATTTACCTCTTTCAACAACAGGTCAGCTTCTCCCTATCCCAAATCTGATGCAAGACAGATATTAGGGGCAGTGAAAATTGGCAATACACTGATGGTAACTAATGACGTCGCAAACAAACTTTTAATTTTGTTTGAGTAGTGATGAGCGAAGCTAGACCAAGACGTAACAATTATTGTAGTAATTAAAAATTCAAGCAGCTTAAATGTTAATCAATACCTTAGTTCTTGTTGGAATTTACACATTCCACTTTTTTATGTATGTTTCTTTTTAGTAAGCCGTGGTTAACGGTGTTGGTTTATTACGAATCTAAGATTGTGTGTACTGATTATTATGTACATGAGCAAGACAAATACTCAGACAGTCTTGGTCTTGCTTCAAACATATCTGTTCTTGGTATTGGTCTTGCTTGATAAGTCTTGGTCTCGCATATCAAGTCTTGGTCTTGGTTTTTAAAGTCTTGAGCTTGCCAAGATTTTTTAAAACTGACTCATTGTTATCCAGTTAAATTTTAGAAAATAAACTGACAATTCGATATGCCAGCATTTTCGATCGAGTCTTGCGTATGGTCATGGTCTTGAATAATCGGTCTTAGCAATGGTATTGCTAGTCAAAGGATGACAAAATTGGTCTTGGTCTTGCAAGAAGGCAAGACCAAGACCTATTTTACACTATCATCACTATGTCTGAGTTGGAAACTACCAGAGCAGTCTGACGAGAAGTGTAGCCTAGATATTGCTGTTGCTAGTCGTTATTTTCGACACTATTTATGTTCAGCCCCAGAAGAGGTAGAGTGAACCAAAGATATATCATTCCCAGACACTTAAGTTGTTTTAGTCAGATAGTAAATTCTCTAAATTTACTATCTGACTAAAACAACTTAAGTGTTTGGGAATGATATATCTTTGGTTTGGTTTTTATTGTATGTGTGATAAAAATTCTAAGGTCAAGAAGTGACAAGGTCATCAAGAGTGTATTGTGCTGATATAATTCAACAATTTAATTAAAGAATTAAAATATCGTCACGCCCATATCCGCGAAGGGTTAGACAGGTAGGTAGGTACATATTTATGAACCTACGACTAACCGACGATACTAGGCCCAGGGATGGGACAGGTAGTACTTAGACTTAACCATATTGGGCACATATTCAATCTCTTTCCATTATTTTTTCAGATAAACTCATAGAATAGGTTACCGTTCCCGGGAATCGAACCTGGGACGTGATGCATTAGTCGCACAACGAGTTAGCTCAACCACAGAGTGGACCTAGAAAATCTAGATATTCAGAAGCTAATAAAGAATCATATCTTCCCTTTTTAATTTGAAACTTTGGTATCCTTTATTAGGCGAAAAACTTTAAATAAACAGTATACTGGCTGACATACATTTAATTTTGCCATGGGGCTTTGCAATTCTCCGTCAACATTTTTTGTAATTCTCAACAAAAATTTTACTTAAACGTATATTAGTAGATCAACAATCCGGTCCAGACTCAAGTGCGTTAAGCACTAAGGTTGAAACTAATATGTAATCCTTTGGTTTTACCCTACACCTTAGTAATCCTACCGATTATACTTATTATAAACATTATCATTTAATATTAACGTTATTGCAGGTACAAAAAAATGTTACTAAATAGATTATGGTTAGTATTAGTATTAAAATAAAATTAGAATAACTTGTGATATTGATAGAATATTCTTTGGAATTGTGTACAGTTCATACAAAATAGCCTTCATAGAGACAAAATATACATATTATGTTCTATAATTAGAAATAGATTTGAGGATATAGTATAACTTTTTCAAATCTAGTATTGTTTTCCTAAATGTAATTTAGTGTTAAATTACTGAAACGTAAAAATGTATTTGTGTGCAATTTGAGAGACACAAAATGCTTACATATTTGCATTTATACCTAAAAATTCATTTAAAAAGAATACAGTGGACAGATATTCTTGGCACATACAGAAACGGTTTGTGATAAATATAAATATTTTGCTAG
The DNA here is from genome assembly GCA_018236625.1 of Lasaia peninsularis. Classification (NCBI taxonomy): domain Eukaryota; kingdom Metazoa; phylum Arthropoda; class Insecta; order Lepidoptera; family Riodinidae; genus Lasaia; species Lasaia peninsularis. The sequence goes on from DVZL01002029.1 coordinate 10,765, forward strand.
TCAAATTTAAAATATATGCTGCTGTAGCTACATGTGGTTTTACGAAAACAATATACTCTGATAAAGATATAATTTGAAATTATACTAAAACTAATATCATGGATTTAAAATACAGTTTTAGTGATCTGTAGTCTGTACATGAAGTTAATGGTACTATCTGAAGATAACACTCCTAAAGACTTGTTCCGAAGTGTATTGCTAAATCTTTCTAAACTGGACAATTTCTCTCTTTGTGGAGTTTAGTGGAGTTCACAATGTTAAAACAAACCTGCCTTGTGGAAGTAAGATTGCCAACCCTTTGAGAATGAGATAGAGGTTTAATATTGCGGACAAGTCATTGTTAAGAATGTATTCTCCAGATAGTGCTTTAGTGCCATGGATGTGTACAGGATTGCAATATTTATAAAATATAAAGTGACACTAGCTATTAGTTTTACTTTTCCAGCTGATTTACCAAAGCTAGTTAAGCAAAAATCGTTTTATGTGTTATTTTATTATATTGATATACTTTTGAGGAAAAAGTACTTATGGCAAAGATATAATATGTATAAATAAGTTTCCCAATACATGGTTGAGTTCGGGAAAAATTTGTTCAGACATAGTCTCAAAAAAACAGCCTGTCTCTTATACAATGTAACATTTTGATATACAAATAAACCAAGAGCATTGTACAGTGTCTACGGACTGTCAGTCTTGCAGAACACATGCAGGCTTAACAAATATGGGGTGCAGCCACAATTGATCTATACCAATATAGTAACTACACTAGCAGTGAGTGATTTAGTTTGATCCAAACTTATCAACAAATAAAAATAAATAAATAAATATCATCAAACCCTTATCACCAAAAGGGTAGGCAAAGGTACATATTTATACACCCACAATTAGCTGACGAAATTAGGTCCACTGATGTGACAGTTGGACATTCCATCGCCATATCGGGTACAAATCTAATCTTGGGCAACGTTTTTCAGTTTATCTTGAACAAGTTGCTTTACCAGGGAATCGAACCTGGGACCTCGAAAAACAGAGTCTGACACCGACTATGCTCAATCACAGTGGTGAAGCGACTCTTTAATGTCAAATACCAGTCACCCTGTATTCACACTGCCATTAATATTAAAAACATTTTCAATTACCTCTATCTTTAACTTATTTGATTTATATAATAAAAATATGACTTTAGATGCTTATATAACGAAATAGGTTTAAAAAAACTTGTGGTCACCGTTGGTAATACAATTTGATGAACTTGTATTAAGACCTATCTCCCTATATAAATATTCTTACGATGCAATGCATCTACAGCTTCATAACAATATCTACAGTTAATTAGATTACAGATGATTCAACCTCAATTCTGCATTAATAAGGGCACATTTATATGATTTATCTTTCTGATTATACTATTTATGTACAAATTATTGAATATATTGTGTTTGATGGTCTATACAGTCATTGTAACTAAAAAGGAAGTAGCAATTTATCCTATTAGTAATATCTTTAAATGTGTGGTGTGATTGTCATCCATTTGAACAATCAACAGATGCACAAATATGCACAATTCATTTGATATATACAACTAATTTTCGTTTTTTTTGTTGCTTAATCAGTAATTTTTTTAACATTATTGTTATGAAAATAAATCATTTACCATACAATGATAACTTTTAATATTTAAATTATTTAATATGACTGGTTTTTACTGTAAATTATATTTACCTGAAAGTATGTGCTGTCAATTTTGTTTAACGATATAATTTACTGTTTGTGATAATACTGAAATCTTGTACTGAAAAATATACAAACAACCCTGACCACAATATTTTAACATGTTATCAAATTTTTACAATGCAGAATTGCAGGTAAAAAAGCTCTCTATACTTACACAAATATATATCTAATGAGTTATATACAATTTTAACAGCAGTTGGACTGAACTGTCTCTGCCTCCAGTAGATTGAAGTCCATTCCGTTGGGTCTATTAAAACCTGTTTTAATGCCATCCCAACCATCCTCCACTTTGTATTCTCCTGTTTGTATGCGGTTGTACACTTCTTGTGCAACCAGGATGAAGGCTTGTTCAACGTTCAGGCCAGTTTTTGCTGATGTTTCAACATGATGTAGACCTACAACAAAAAAATTATTTCAGCTATAAATTTCATTTACTACTCAACAGAAAAACCTAATGAGTAAAATTTTCCTAATTGTTATTTTTTTTAATTAATTAACAAAGGAAAGTTCAATACTGAATCCTCAAACAAGGTATAAAATATAGCACATTGGTGTTCAGTACTCAAAGAGTAAAAAGAGGAACCTATTACTAAACTCCACTGTCAGTCTTTCACCAGGATGTATCTCATGAACAGTGATTTTTCAGAAGATATATTTCAATTGCCTCTATAACAACATATACTAAAATATGAAATAAAATCTGTGTAATGGCAATTAATAGTCACTCAGTATACTCTAAAAATATTGTGTTATATTTTCTTCAAAATATAAAACTAATATTAAATTTTTTTTATATATTGTATACCGTAAGGGACCTTTTAAGCGAGGGTCTGACTCATACTTAGCCAGTTTTGGTTTTTTCTCACTTAGTCAATTTTGTCTTTCAAATATCAATATCACATGTTATACATTATTAATTGTGAGGTTATGGTAACTAGGGTCCTCTCTATCGTCTAAACAAATATTTGATTAGTAGAGATACATGTACTCAAAACATATAATGCCCCCTTAAAGGCAAAGTAAATCACAACAAATATTACATTTAAACAAATCTGCTATGTCACTATACATATTTGATAAATTTCTGGCTTCCTATCAAAATACAAATTAATATAAAATATGCATCTTCAAGTAAGCAGAGCAGATAATAATCATGCAATTTCATATTTAGACTTTCCTTTCTCTCTTAAATTAAATCATTTTAACATTACAAACAAAGAATACAAATAATACTATTGATGTTAGTGAAACTAACATATTTGATATGTTAATATATGATGTGCTTTGTATAATGACTACTATTAAACAATTATAAACACATTACCATTTTCTTCAGCAAACATTCTAGCTTCTTCACATGAAACTTCCCGCCTCGCACCGTTCTTATTTTCATTGCCAACAAGGTCAACCTTGCATCCAACTAGGGCGAAAACTGGCCGATGGGGTTCAATATGTCTCTTTGCTTCCATCATCCAAAGTGGTATGTGCTCGAAACTCGATCGATTACAAACATCGTAAACTAAAAGCGCTCCAACCGAGTTTCTGTAGTACGATTTTGTTATAGACCTAAATCTTTCCTGTCCAGCCGTGTCCCATAGCTGCAACTTAATTCGTGTCCCATCTTGCACTTCAATTATGCGAGCGAAGAAATCAACGCCCACAGTCGGATCTGAAAGCTAAAAGTTAAGGCGTAATTTATTTACCTGTTTCTAATAAATGTTATACAACAATAAAAACAATACGAACCTCAGCAAATTTACCATCGGTAAAATATTTTAACAATGAACTCTTGCCTACGGTACTGTCACCAATTAAAATAAGTCTAAATTGATAATCAAATATTGGGTCCACCATTTTTTCAACATAAAAGCCCGTAACAATAAAGATTTCGTCGAATCAGTCAATTTTAATCACAATACGAAATACGAATTACGATTTTAGGCTATGACTTTTGTTTTCAGATTGACAAGTGACAACAGACAAGTGGAAAATATCGAAAAATGACATTGGCAAATCCAAAAAAAAAAACTACAGAATATAAAATAAAGATTCTCTTTCCTACAACACTGCTGTAATGCTGCAAGTAGTAATATTATTTTTTAGAAAAGCTAATACCTATTGTCAATACAGATTTATGTGCGCAAAGTGATGTAGATGTTAAACATTAAAGATCTATTTATAAATATATACTATAACCAACGTTCAGTCATTCCATAAATGGCTCCCACATTCGAGTTTATCAATTTTTTTTAATTATATAGAAAGCTGAGTTTAAAAGTTGAAATCAAAAGATCGAAATCTAACACAATAATTTTGAATTACATGAAACTATACCATGGAATCTCTTCATTTTAGTCTTAATAAAGTCAGATGTACGTTATCATAAATATGTAGCCACATGCATTGTAGGTAGTAACGTAGTAAGCTGATCTCTCTGGACCACAGTGTGGCTCAACCCTATGAAGATAGAATTAAAAAAAAATTACTTCATCAATTGCCGGGCGTTTCAAATGTCAACCTTAATAAACTGTCATCACAATTCCGTCAAATCCAGTCAAATCAAGCTGTAAAGCAAGCCAAGCTTGGAAATTGGCGTTGTAAATTGAATTGTAATTTGTATATGTTATAAACTGTTTCAATTTTAGTGCTTGATTTCGAAAAATACTTTTGTCTATTGTGATTACTCTTATTACTCTTAATTTTTTTGCATAAAATACTCTAAATATATTGAAATAATTTCACTTATCCGATTAGCATCCTAACCTGTCTTGATAGACACATAAAAGACGTATTTGTGACGAATACTTTTATCGTATTAAGTGACTTACTATAAAATTCACACATGTCACAATGAACCCTGTAAAAAATTCAAAAATTGAAGCCTAAATACCCCAATTTGATAAATTGTGTATTAACAAATTAATGAAATGAATTATATTCAAGGACGTAAAATGAAAGAAAATGAAGAAGTAAAACCAAGAACTACACCGATTGGTAAACATTTATTTCTGTATACAAAATTAAGTAGTGACATACTAATTTAACCATTAACACATAGCCGAAATTATAGAGCAGATCTGGCTCAAATTTGGAGAAATAATATTAAGAAGTAGTAGTTTGTAAGAAACTGTTTCTTTTGATTTAGTTAATCACCATACAAATTGTTTGAAAAGGCCAGTGCATGCTTATATTATTTCATACATGTTGAAAGAAACAAGCAAGAATTATAAATACATTTTAACTTTTGCTCATGCATGTCCCACCCACAATTACTGGGTTTTATTACAACCTTTCTTCTTAGTAATTATTAATCACACTAAATTTAGTCCACTGTTATGATGTGATTTAGATTATAATGTTAAATAACCATCAATACATTATTTATTATGACAACATTTATTAATATGCACTTTTTCCCTTAAAATACCCAATTGTACTATTCCACAATATTTATTATTTTTATTTTTAAAATTTCACTTTAGCCAACTGGTTTCAGTTTTTACATCATCAGGGCTTGGTCCTAAAGACAAATAAACCTACCCTCCATTAACAGACTAACACTGAAAACAATTAAAGGTAGTGAGGCATTTTTGACCCCGTTCCTCAAAGTGGGCGTCCATTAATGAAATGGTGTTTATTTTAAGGGCTTAGGGTTAGCATGTCACAGAATGTTTTTTT
>DVZL01002030.1:0-16174 GCA_018236625.1 Lasaia peninsularis
CTCCTGATGGTAAGAGACAACCGTGGCCTATAGACACAATAGATGTTGTAGGTGCATCGCTGCCCTGTGGTCGGACTGTTAGACCTTATGTGCAAGGGTAGCTGGTAACCCTACTCTCCTCATATTTTACACATATTTTAAATTTTTTTTGAAGATATTGGTCAATAAATAAATAAATATTACTAGACTGATTACACAAATTGATCTTGATAATTAAACCCCAAAGTAAGCAAATTAAATGCTTGTGAAAAAAATACTTAAATAAATATCAAGATTAAATTTAATAAACGTTTAGACCCGGAAATACAGACATCTTTGTTCATCATACAAATGCCTGTCCCCATCGGGATTCGAACCCGAGTCTCGCGGTTAGTCAATGTGGTTAGACGTGTACGCTAGCCACTCAGCCAACGAGGCGACCATAGCCGACCATAATGTCAAAAGAACGTAGGTAGAATAGACGGTAAACTTAGTCACACAATAGTAACACTCCAGCATCAGGTGTCTACAAGGTATATTTTAATAATAGGAAATTTGCCTGCTTGTTGCCCATATTATGCTAATACACAGAAGGAAATAATTTTGATCTAAGATATTCAGCTGAAAATAATAACAAACTAGGAAACATCAATGGTAATAATAGCTAAAATAATAAAACAATATACAAACTACAAGTTTCAGCTGACTGTTTACAGCTAAAAGTTTGTTTAAAAGGCAACTGAAATGATTAAACCATACACAATATACAGTTAAACTTAATCTCAAAAAAGCAAGAAGTGAAATAACTCAACAGTTCCTACAGTGAAGTGATACGATAATCTACTGAATACCGATAAAGTTTTGGTAATACTTACTCTCAGGAGTGACTTTATCCTTTCTTGGGCATCCTGATAGACTAATGGAAAAACAAAATATTTTATAATCTCAAGAATATTATGTTAAATCTATAAATATTTCCCATTAACAACTATTATATCTGTTAAAATAACGAAAGAATTAGATGTTTTTGGTTGGTTAAATTATTATTTCTTACTATTTAAATATGTGTTTTCCATTTTAACCAAAACATATTTTTGGTCCCCCAAAAATTATATTTTCTCACATAAGTTAGCCAGGAAATGGTCTGAAAAACATGAAAATCATCAATCTCACCTTCTGTGGTGCGTATAAAGGCCGGTGACGTGGCCCTGCCCATTGCAACCAGGAGTAGGACACTTGTTGCCTTCTGTGGACAAATCGATTTACGCATTAGTATTTGTTAATCATCATAGGGCGTGGGCACACGATCGATACAAGCGGGCGTGCCACCGGGGCGTACCTGCGCGGCGCCGCCTACCACTCTCCGTCCCACCCTCCTGATAACTTAAAAGAAAAAATAAAGAACGTCAGGCGACTGCGCGGTCCGACTGCCAATTTTTCTTTCAGGAAAAGCGGGGCGGCACCTCGCCCCGCCCCCTTCCCTGACCCGTTTTTATTGCATGACGTAAGCTTAAAAATATGAGAAACCTTCTTGTACATTATGTATGTTATTGACGTAGGTGGAGTTCTCCTGGATAACCCTGATCTAATAATAATATATCTTAAAATAAAAAATAACATGAACCCTTGAATAATAATCTTAATAATAATCTGTGTTTCATCCTGCAATAATGTTATAAAAGTAATAAAATAATTATTACAATCCAAAATAAGTTTGTTTTTATTGACTAATATTCAAAGTTAGTCTTTTATACGAAGTATCAGCTGCATCATCGCGGACGACTTTGAAACAAACTTTGATTTGTTCATAGCGCCGAAGTTTAGCAGTTCAGTGGGTTCATTAAGAAAGTTTTGGTAATGGGTGGCAGGGATGAGCAGTACCTCTTACAACTGGCGGAGAAAGTGCAGTTAACGGGCGCGAGTCTCGCGAAGGTTGTGCTGAAGGCACCGTACGTGCTTCCTGTAACGCCGTGGCGGCGCGCGACCCGGCGCTCGCAGGCTGTAATACTGTGTAATGTTTAGATCCTTTATTTAAAGAACTTTTTTCGTGATCGTTAGAATAACCTCCGAACGGTTCACTTGGGAAAGATGACCCGTGAATTTTGTGCTTGACTTCTGCTGGAGGTTTGAACGCAGACTGTGTGGAATATGGCAAAGCAGCTGTGGCGGCTTTGTATGCATTGTACAGTGACTGCTTATTAACAGATATAATCTCACTTTTACGCTTTTGTTTGTCATCTCTGTCAATATCATATTTATCGTCATTTCTATCTGATATATCTATTTCTAATTCATTGGAGGAGGAATCGACAAGTTCATCGAAATTTGGCGTATCATAATGATTAGAACTTTTATCATTTCTGTCGTAATTATCTGTCATATTATCTTTTTCATATTTTAATGTGTTTGGAGAACTTTGTTTGTTTTCACTTGTACAACTAATAATTTGTTCATTAACATGATTGTGTAACGAAAAACTTCTTTGAGAGTTATCAGCGCTGTCGGAAGAATGCGACGGGGAAGATGGCAACATTTTGTCTGATCTTTTATCATCAAAAAGATTTTCGAAATCTTCAACATCTTCATTTTCGTCATCACTTCGCGTAGATGATTGATCACGAGACCAACTTCCTGTGAATGGTTTTTGGAGCATTTGTGTTTTCTGAATCTGTAACCCATCTTTGTCTATACTATGAGTATGTGGTCTATGAGTCGTAAAACTTCTATAGCGTTCTACTTCGTCTCTTCGATCGTCATCGAGTAACCGTCTCCTTCGTTTTCCAAGAATATCTTCTTCCATTGAGCTGGCACTATCAACTATTTCTAGTTGTTTTTCATTAATTCTAAATGTTTCAACATCCACTCCAAATTCCAGTCTTCTTTTATTAATTTGCGTCAATGTAGTATGTGATGCAGTCCTGTAACAAATACTTTGTGTCATAATGTGGACTCTAGTCGCGATACTCATGCAACAATATATTGATGTAGAAACCCACATACTTGCGATTCGATTTTCCATCCACATACACATAATTTTTACGCGGAAATGATTCTCGGCGTTTCACGATGACGATTTCACTTTAATTGACACTTAATTTTAATTTTTATGCACAAAAATCGTTCCCACGTAAAAACCATTTCACTCAAGAGCTTTCAGACCAATTAAAATGTATTATAATACGCGTTTTAATAACAAGTATAAGTTGAGTATAAATATTAAAGTTGAGGTTCGTCAAATATTAAGTGTAATAAACAAACAACGATAATACGTTAATCACATAAATAAGTCTGGCCTTGTAGTTATTTTGCTATGTGCTTGGGGATTTTAATAATATCTAATAATGTAAAATTGAAATCCAATTAGAAGTTATCTAAAACTTTATCAAAACTTTTATGACAAGTGACATATTAAGTATTTCTTTATTATTATCTAGCCAGAAAAAAACGAAAAAGGTCTCATGGAAGATATTATGTGAGTAATATTTTATTCATGATATTAAATTTTAGTAAAAAAATTACATTACATTATAAAGTATGATAATATTTTTGTGATTGTAATTAGAGTCCTTATAAAAAAATACTTTAATATTTAGTATTTACAATAATTAATGCTTATTTTGTTGATAATAATAATGGTAAAAAGTAATTTTGTGATCATGTTACATAGTATTGTAATAAATATTTTGAATATGAATAATTTATCATCACCCTTCATGCATTAATAATGTTAATATTTATTCGTTATCTCTTTAAGAGATTATAATACGAGAAGGAATAAAATGATACCATAGTTAAGAAAAATACTAAATTTTACATAAACACACACTTATCTCACAAAACATCTTATTTGTTTTCCAAAATGTCTACAAATAATAAGTGGGTAATTCGATCGAGATCGTTAGGTCTACTCATTTCGTGTTTTTCATTCATTGAATCGCGGAAGGTGAATACGAGTTTGTAATTTATTCAAAAGGCTAAAAGGGTTTGGGATCAATGTAACTGATTTTTTGAAACTATATGAACATGTTAATGGTAACAAGTTTTAAGGAATTAGTCACTTGTGTGAAGATCAAAAGAAATGAATTAGAATAATGAAACTAGATTATATAATACAATAAATTATTAAAAAAAATATTTTACTCAGTTTATTACAGATAAATCTTTTTGTGTAATTCTAAATATTTTAAAAGTTAATTGTTCCTATGTTTTTGTCTACAACCTAGCTTAGCTTGTGTTCGCGGCTTCGCCAGTGTTTAACATCTTAGTCTCAGGCACCGATTGAGTGATCTGCAAAAGGCACTCTCCACATCAACTATTTTTTATCAAAATTTTAGAAGTGTCAATGATAGGCTGACTAAGTTGTCAAATAACTCTTTTTATTGTGACAAAGTTACTTTTACATAAATAATGTTGTATTTAGAAAAATCTTATCATTATGTATTTTTGAACTAAACTTGTAATTGTATTACGAAACAGATTTTGAAATATTTCACAGAATTTATATCCTTTGTTTGTTTAGTCAATTTTTTTTTCTATGTTTTCTACGCGTCTTTAATAGAGTTTTTTTTCTCAGTTTGAATAGAAAACGCATCCCAAAATAGACATTTTGTAGCTGTTGATTTGATAGGAATGTATACTTGTTTTAGTGTATAAATATATTTAATCATTTATTAATAACTAGCTTTTCGCCCACGGCTTCGTCCACCTGGCAAAGGGGCTTTCAAGGGGCAGACATTTTTCCGACTTATAATACTTATTACGCAAAAACTTACCCTCATTTTAATGTAGGTTAAAAAGTAGTCTATGTCCTTTCTCAGAGTCAATTTTATCTCTGTACTACATTTCATCAAAATCGGTTCAGTGGCTTAAGCGTGAAAGCGTAACAGACAGACAGGCAGAGTTACTTTCGCATTTATAATATTATAATATTGGTACGGATTGTATATTTATATTAATATCAAATATACAATGTAATTCTACCGATGATAGAGAGTAGAGAATATGTATTGTTCTTTACTAGGTCAGTTGCAGATCCTATTGCTCCTAGATGAGTAGAACTTGCCTAATCTTAAAGGACTTTAATTTGATCTGTCTACTCTATGTTTCTACTTATTTTGGTAGCTTTAATTTTTTATACAAGAGGAAGCAAACAGGCCAGTGGGTCACCCGTAAATAAAAAATGTGAAGCAAATACTTAATTCTCTAAATAAAAACCGTAAAGTCGTCACGTCACGTGGGACGTACGGGTTCTGTACCGTAATGTGGTCTTCTAGCTATGTCCGCAGCTACGTTCGCGTTTGAATTTAATTAAATAAAGTTAGTCTAAAATATTCCTTATTACATCAGTTATCTGCTCGTGAAAGCCCCGTCAAAATCAGTCTAGCCGTTTCAGAGATGAGCCGAAACAAACAGGCAGACAGACCAAAAATTCTAAAATAATGCTGTTTTGGTACATGTACCGTGTGCATATGCATGTAGTGAAAATTCGTTATTTTACACTTAAAATTTATTTCTTTGTATGGATAAAAATGAAAAAAAATTACATTTTACACATACAACTTCATTTTATTTATTTCTAGCTGTCCCGGTGAACTTCGTACCGCCCGCATTTGAAAAAAAATAGTTAACCTATCCTCAGACCAACTGAATACGCATATAAAATGTGGTAAAAATCGGTCAAACCGTTTCGGAGGAGTACGGTAACTAACATTGTGACATGGAAATTTTATATATTAGATAAAGTGAAATGTAACTAAGTAGATATTCTGAGAATATATCGAGCGACTACTCGTTGCTTTTACGCTTTTACTACGATCTAAATATGGACATATTAGTTAAAAATGGTTGGGTCGTTCTTAGTATAGGAGCCTCTTTAAATATTTATTTTATTCTATTACCTATTTGTTGTTATAGCGGCAACTATAATAACATGATCGCGGTTAATGAGATACAGCCTGGTGACAGACAGACAGACTGGACTGGTAAAAACGGGATGTAAACGATGTACCATTAATAAAAGCACGAAAATTTAATTAATTTAATACGATTAATTAAATTATTAAAAGTTCAAAAATTTAATTAAAAATAAACCCGAGACCACAACAGACGTGTTGTATTCTCAGTTTTATTTTAATTGTATAACGTCGATATTTTTTACCGATCACCAGGGTCATGCGAATCACCAGGGTAATGCGAATCATCAGGGTAATGTGATATTGTCCAATGTCTAATTAATGATTTTCCGTTAATTCGTCGTAGGTACTTAAAGGAAAAAATGAAATTAAATTCAGAACTAATTTATAACATTAATAAATGTTGAAAATAATATCAGTTTCTTTAATTTCCGTTGTAAATTAATATGTAAATGTTTTTAATTTATGAAATACTTCTAATATCTTAAACATACTTTTTTACGTAGGTACTAGAATTGCAATAACAATTAATTTTAATATTATTCGTAGGTACCTACAATGAAAATTACATATGTATTATGGAATAGGGGTAGAGTTCTACGAGTCTCCAGAATGGTACCAAGATCTTATTTTTTCTTGGTGCCGTAACGTTAGTGCTTGCTATTACATATTGATGGAGGATTAGCAGGTAAACTTACTCACCATAAAGCTTAAGCTTCTAATCTCAGGTTGGCAACGCACCCCAAATATTTTTCTTATCAATAGGTGACGTGTATCTCTTGCCGTCAGGAATCAATGTGTTTATTTATAATGAAAAACCTCATGTTATTATTCAATATCACGTGATAATTGAATTCGAAACTCGAATCATCTTCAATAATACGATCATGTGAATATTTTATTAAAATACCCTAGTAAAAACTGACAGTCCCTAAAATATGCTTTCATTTATAGAATTTGATATATTGATTCTCAATATTCTCTTAAAGTTGTGCAATATGCGCGGCAATCTCCTTGAGATAGGAATCGATGGCCCTTGACGAAGGTACGGTTGCTCGCCGGAAGGCCGAAATACCGATAGGACGCCGACTCCGGCAAACATTAATGTACGTCATGTACCCTGCAGTCCTTGTAAATGTGGCCCGAGATTACTCTAAACGTGGAGCATTTTCGTATGACCAAAAACTTCTATCAAGATGATGTAGACATAACAGTAAGACAAAAAAATAATTACATAGTAGACATAATTCTAACCTGTAACCATTATCTTGGTGAAGTTGCTTTTGTTGAAAACTGTCTAAAACTTATTTTTGATGTTGCTTTTTGTATAAAAATTGGCTTGTTACACACTGGAATACCATAAAACTTAATCGGTTAACGTTTTGAAAGTTACCAAAATATGTAATATTTTTTTAAATATCTTTCAAAATAGGTTTTTCTTTTAAAGTGTGAAAGTCAAGCCAACACTTTAATGTTAAATACAATATTTAAGCAATTTTTGTAAATGTTAAAACTATTACAGATTACGGACGAATAATGAGGTTCTGGATTTATCTCTTTATAATTTTTTCAAGACGAGATAATTCCGATAACGACTTGTGGACCTTTTAAAATATTTGTTTGAAGAAGGTGATTGTCAGATTTATTTTGCTGAATTCTGTTATTTATACAACGTTGATACAAGTGAGAGGCTAAAAATGAAACTACATATATATCGGCGCGTGGACGCGGTTTATTGTTAATTTAAGTCCGATCTAGTAGTTTTTAAGAAAATCTTTAAAATTTAAATCCCAAATAAAAAATAAGATTGAAAATTGTAACCAAACTGAATTAATTAACGTGATTCTAAGATTGTAATATTTACTTTTAATGTTCACAAGCATTTTTAGTTGTCAATTGAAATGTCAACTGTCATTAATAGAATGTGACGTCTGTCACGCCATAGTGTTGTACTTTAGAATAAATACGCCTGTTAAGCAAGTTTGAGGCATTCGAGTGCTAGCTCTCGGTAGAGATTATTTATATTCTTTGAGTGCTAGCTTCCGAGCTGTACGGAGCTCTGAAATATGGGTGATTCAAGTACAGAACATTATAATGCCGATGGAAATATGTCCGGACCCAGATCGGTTACTGTTCCTTCGACATATACAATACTAGCGACCCGCCCCGGCTTCGCACTGGTAAACCGTACATGTTATATAAACCTTCCTCTTTAATCGCTGTATCTATTTAAGAAAACTGCATCAAAATCCATTGCGTAATTTTAAAGATTTAAGCAAACAGCGACTTTGTTTTATACTATGGTGTGAAGATAATTTTTTAATATTGGTAATTTTCAGGTTAAGGAATGTCTCTTAACCAAATTAAAATATAGGAAGTGGATAATTATAGTTTGTAATATTGCATAACGAAATTAGAAGCATTGAAGGTAATTTTCGTACAAGGAAAATAAGTGAAGTTGCTATTGGCTTAAGTAACAGGATCTTCGAGGTCCTAAACCAACAAAGGAAAACTCAAGCCGCCCTTATACAGTGTAGGCAGTTGGTGCAACATCTCATAAGTAACTGTTGTAATACACTAGAATAACAAGATTCTTGCCAACACTTCTACTTGGTGTATTATCATACTATAATATATGATTCCAACTACACTTAAAATATCTAATTCCCGGGAACATGTACCTTATAGAAAGACATTTTGTTTTTAAACAATAATATAAGGATGCCAGAAAATAAGTAAAAAAACGCATCATGTGCGAATCAGAATCGCACACGAAGAGTTTCACAGAGACCTACAAAAACTGCAAAAAAATCACGTTTGTTGTGTGAAAGCACCATTTATATTATATTTATTTTATTCAGTTTTTAGCATTTGTTGTTATACATTAACTCTGTAAATTTCAACTCTCTTTCTATCACAGTTCATTAGATACATCCTCGTAACAGACCGACAGACGGACAGCGAAGTTTTGTTAATAGGGTACCGTTTATTACTCTTTGGGTACGGAACCCTAAAAACCAAGAGCGGACCGAACTCGCGCATGAAGGGTTCTGTATCGATCTAGTACGTTAATATAAAAATCGCTTTATTATTAGCAGTTAAATAGAAATAAATAAATATCATCATGCTCATTTCCCAGAGAGGTTAGGCAGAGTACATGAGCACCCACATGTTGCGTCTAATAATTCCTTACGATGTTTTCCTTCACCTCTTCACCTCAACATTCAGAATAAGTTCTTAAGTAAAAAAACTCATTGGTACATGGCGGGGTTTGTACTTGGACAAAAAAGTCTGAAAACCGTACAAGTAGGCCGGTTTTCGGACGGTTGACGGACGGATGTATAGTGACATCTATCGGTTGTAGGGAAACTATTTAGCAAAAAATCACGCTTGGTTGTCTTCCACTATTAAAAATGTATCGTTTAAAGAAATAAATTATTTTTAAATAATATATCCAATTTATAAGATGAGCGTCTAGGTACGAATAAATGATCTGTAGGAACAGATAAATTGTTTTAAATATATTCAGACCATAGATGTACTTATAAAATGCAAACATATATAGATGTGTTATCAGTGAGCAGTCGTCCTACGTCACAAAAAAGTCGCCACAAAAATAAAGAATAACTTTACTACAAAGTTTGAGAATATATGCGTGTTTGTAGCCATTTGTTACTTTGTTACTGTTTCTTTAGGTTTAAGTGCAACATAAAACATCGCGATTGCAAATAAAAGGGATGGATTGTTATTAAAGTAAATATTTATAGTATCGATATTTTAGACGAGGGTTCTATCGATAATGATAAATCGCTCCACCGGTTGCGCCTCTCGAATATTTCTCTTAGTATCGGTCAAAATTCGAGGTTGATTTATGACAACTTCCATTTTACGTCCAACGATAAGTTTCGCAAACTCAAAACTTTTGAATTCCCCTAATCTTGTAATTGACGGAAATGGCAACTGAATAAAATTTAACTTTGAATATTCTGAACTCAAAGTTTTTCCGTGTTGATATCGAATCCCCTTAAAAAATAGCTGTCTGCCAAGCAGCTAGTTAGAAGCGAGCACTAGTGACTTTTTATTACTAATGCTGAAACCGTGACTAATATTTATATAGAAATATAACCATTGCTTTCCTTACAAGCATCCCGTAAGAAGTAAGAAAAAAATAAACTCACACTTATATCCCTGAAGAAGAAAAATAAAGTATAAATACTTATACACTTACGTTTAACCGACAATAGTAGGTCCCAAGATGTGATAGAAGATAAGTCCGTCTTCATCGGAATCTCCATGTGTATAGTGCAATCTCCAACATCGTAATGTTTTCAGATAAACAAAAAAAAATCATAGAACTCGGGACTTAAACCGTGGGTTGTGAGTCCATACAAAATGAGTTTTGGTGTTGAAATTTTGAGACAGAATTTAGCACCACTGTTATATCTATGCCTTCTTTCATAATATTAATTATCGCCTTTTCTGCGTCTAATTTTGAGAGCAAAACTTACACATGAAGCAGTCATTCCAGGTTGGCAAAGCCTTATTATCGTATTTACTGTCTATAATCAACGTATATTCCCTACCATCAAGAAATCCGTCTGCCTGTTGGCTTCCAATACTAAAAAATGCACAGTGTACAGGCCAATTGTGTTTCTATTTTATTTACCTGAATGTAGACAATAAGAGTGTCTCCACACAATCAGCTCGACGAGAAAGTTGATTGTTTGTGTTCCATTCAACTTCACAATAGGGAAAATGAAGAGCCAATTCTTTTTGCAACAGCTTTTATCCGCCATTTTCTTCGCTTGCCGAAAGTTTGCATTTAGACTACCTCGCCCCGGAACGCATTAGCCTTTCGTCACATATTTGCCTTGGAATAAAACGCGCGTATTATTCTCCGAACTGGAAATCTCGAAGAAATCGTTACACATTTATTTGACAATGCATTCACCAGCTCTACCATAGGATTCAATTTGAGATTTTTTTTCTTTTACCGAAAAAATTCAAACTATAGATATAATAATTCTATCAATTTTTCTCATTTCTTAGATATTAGATACATTTATTATAGCCCTGAGGATATTATGCAGGTTAATATATTATTAAATTTATGTGGAATAGTACAAGTGATTTGTGATTAAATAACAATGGTATTCTATCAAGTACAAATTATTTAAATATAATTTATATTTTTACAAAAAATATAAGTATACGTTTAACATAATATGCAACACCTAAATTGCTTGACTACCTAGTTGGTTGAGGGGGTTAGCTTAAACTCCCAACATTGGCGGCTAATTTCGAGGTTTTATGAACATAGATGCCCGTATGTATATCCAAGTCTGGGTGCTTATTAAATTTATTCTGTTATTTAAGTATCAGCTCTGTAATCGGATGGAGTAGGTGGCCAACTTCGAGACACGAGGTTCCGGGTATGATTCCTAGGTAGAACAACTTATTCTATGAGTTCTTGTCAGTCTATCTGAAAATTGCCAGAGTTAGGATTAGTGCACGATATAGTTACTTATCACATAATATTGTCTAGTTGTGATTGTATCAGTTTATACCTCTGCATTCCACTTCAGGGATATAGGCGCGATGATTTTTTAAATGAAATGTGTTAATACTAACTGTGTATTATTTTAAGTTGCGGTTTGTAAAAAAAAGTAAAAATTCTAAAATTAAAAAGTAGCCTAAGCTATTCCTTATTACAGCTGTCAATCAGTGAAAGTTCCCTCGAAATCAGCCCATCCGATTCAGAGATTAGCGGATATAAACACGGACAGAAAGACAGACAGACAACAATTCTAAAAAATATTATTTTGTAAAAATACATATGCATTTACATTCAGTAAAAAGCAGCTATTTTAATATTACATACAGACACACAAATTTTATTTGTTTCTATAGACGGATAGTGTTGCAGTGACATTGTATGCATGGTCATATCCAAGTCATAAAAGATATAAACAAAACACAAGCATTCAATCACGATTAGAATGTCGTCGACAAAAGTTTCGTCAAGCTAACGGATGTGGCTATTCTCTAGTATCTCTTAATTATAGCTCCGTATTTCGTATTACAATAATGAAGAGAAACAATAACAAAAGTTTAGACATCGGAGCGCTGCCCGGGGCCAACTTCAACTGCTCAACTGAGTGCTTGTTGAGCTTACAGCGAATGAAAATTCGCTTGTTACGAAATATGGAGCATTACTTTTTATTTTATACGAAACAAGGAAAAAATTGTCGCTACTAGTTTCACTGATTCACTTCAATTACGTATGAGAACGTCACATAGAAATATAAAATGTAGAGTCGGAAATACAATGAATTTACGTGAAATATACAGTGACTTTGTCATGGAGTTATATTGTGATTGAGGTCTAGTTTTGTGTTATTACTTGTAATGTGGGTTTTTAGGGTTCCATAATGAAATGTTAAAAAACGGAATATTAATTAGATTTTGCTATCCGTCTGTCTACCTGTCTGTCACAAGGCTGTATCCTATACATCTAACTTGTTTTTTTACCGTTTTTATAGATAACAGCACGGAACCCTTCGTACGCGAGTCCAACACGAACTCGCACTTGGGCGGTTTTTGTTAAAGGCATATGTAATTTCAAGTTGGCAATGTACCATTTACTTCTTTATATTTATATTTCCTACCATTATAACATAATTATAACTGTCAATATTAAAAAAAATAAGTTTTTATAACGTGTGAGAACATGAAAATATAAAAAAGTGAGAACAGTGAGTTTGTTATCGAGTCCTGAAATTGTGTAATGTTATCGTCGCTACAATAAGTCCCGTTTTATATGGTTATGATAGCGTCATAAACGCCACCGGCCGGTGTTACAGTGCTGGGGCAGATTATACTGCCTGGCCCTGACAGAGGACAAGGGGGATCACCCCCATCACCCCCCATCGCCCCCACGTGCCACCCGACAGATGTGTCACGATAGATATCCGATATCGTAAGACATAATATTCATAATCTTTGCTAAATTTTCGTTTATATCATGAGAAACTTGAAAGGTGTGTGTTTTAATATGCGTAGCTTTTGCCAGGTGAAGGGTTAGATTTTTCAAATATTTATATTAAAAGATTGACAAAACAGATATGTAATGTAAATGTGACTGTAGATACCTACCCAGGACAACATAGGTTGACATTTCAGGACAAAAATAAAAAATAGCTCGTGTATTATCCGAGGGTTGATACCAAGAGTCTCTAAAACCGGCGTGTTTGTATGAAGAGAGTAATGAATGTGGAGGAAGCCACCTTGTACTTGTTGTACCTTGTAGTAGTTGTTGTAGTGTAGTAGTAGGCTACCTTGCTATAGACATGGCGCGGAGTGTATGTATGTATATTTTATATGTATGTATATTTCTTTATATAGATTGAACGGATCGAAAGATTTAAAAGTATGAGTTAGATTCACCTAGATAGCCGAAGTATAATAGCCATTTTTTATTTTTCTTATTTCAATCTTATTCACGGTATTAAATTATCTCTAAGAAAATTACAAGAATAAATTGATCCATTAAGAAAATATTTTAACTTCTTTCGTACTAACAATCAGGTTGGCAACGTACCGTAACCACGTCTAATATATATAAGTGACGGGGATTTATTACTTATATATATTTTTAAATTTCCAAGTGATAAACTCGTAAACAAAACTAATAGGTACCAATATACATTTGAGACAAAAGACAGGAACGATATTAAGTGGATCTCGCTAAATCTACTTTATTAAAATAATTAAAATCTAAATACAGATCGGCACTGGAAGGGTTTCTACTTCGCCGTGTGGATTGTGGATTATCTTCAAGGATTTATTACTTAGCAATGACCTAAATCTAGATCAAAGCATAGTTAATTAGCAATGTATTGTATTTTCCCCGTGTTGGTCCGGGTCCCCTATGTGTGTGCCTTTCTCCCAGGCTTCTCGTAATAGGCGAGCATAGGTTAACTGGTTAGGTCACTACTAACATGACCAGTGGTGGTAGAGTGCTGTGCAGTGCCTATTCCTGCCGCCATTATGACATTGTTGTTTTTAGATCTGGAGAGTGGGGTAACCGGTACACACAACATCTATGGTATCTTCAGGCCACGACTGTCTCTTACCATCAGGAGACCTGTGTGCTGGTTCACTGTCTTATCCCTAAAAAAAACGAATCAACAAATTGATTCATCCAATGAAAGTTTCTGCACATCTATAAAAAACATGTAAAACAAACGTACTATACGAACCAAAAGTAAATATATATATATATATATATATATATATAAATCCCTGTAAATGACATATTGATTCTCGTAATCTGGCTGATTCCATTAAGGTTTCGAAACTAAGATATAGTTTAACGGCAGTTGCAAGTTCAAATAATTATATTTAGGAAATCCTTTTCTTACGCAGAAATTATTTATCTTCCTTTTGTAACTAGAAGTGACGCAGACGAATTTCAGCAGAATGCCCCATTTATCTCGGCCGAACACACAAAGGCAACTTGAAACCCGAAACTTTTTACGTGGTCAGTGACAATGCTTTTCTCTCTATTCTCTTAGCATTTCGTTCGCAACATCATCGGATATTGTATTTCAGTTTGTCTGATAACTTTGCTACATAATTTCAATGAATGCGTACTACCAATATAATGCGTACTCTGATTTATATTTTTACGCTAAGAACAAAAAACACCGTAATAGACGTTCTATTCAAAAAAGCAACATCTTCATATTCCCGGAAGGGTAAGCAGAGGTACTTGTGCACCCACGATTGGCCGACGATATTAGGTTCGTAATATCAAAGGTGGAAAGTCTGTCGCCCATGCAGGGACTCAGAATTGAACCCGGGACTTCGTGCGTCAAAATCGGACACAGCTGGTAATTCTGCTATCGCCAACTTATTCAATGTTGTCACTTACTTATTTCAACGCAAGTAAAGACAAAAGACTTTTAGTTTTGTCAGATTATTATAATTGTGACATTTATTCTACATCCTAAAAATATAAATTTGGGATTAATTTGAGATATACATACACACTAATGTATGTATGTGTGAGAACACAACACAGAGAAGTTTTTTAGTTAATATAACACGATTTTTACTCCCACAGAAGTGCACCTTCTAAATTTATTTACAGTCTCGGCGTATTTGTAGTGACATTGTACCCGCAGAAAACTTTACTTCACGCTGTTGCGGGCTACTTCCCACTTTATCCTTGATATTTGCTGACCCGCATAAATAAGGGACAAAATCGATTCCAACCCCAACTATAATTTGGTGGAACCCTAAATCTCTGCCTCAATTTTAATCTAAAAACGGGTTCTTTTCCGTATTTCAAATCTCTCTGATTGAAACTATCCTGAACTAGTTGTTTCTATTAGACTTGTGTGCAGGTGGCCGGGATGTAACGATCGTATCGCTAACTAAACGATTCATTAACAAGTAAAACTTTGATGCACAAGGGGACTCAAGCCTTCGATTCCCGGATAAAACTCGATCTATGAGTTATTTATTTTATCTGAAAAACATAACGTTAACTGGGATTTGTATATCCGATATGGTAATGGACTTGCCACTTTTATCAAATATCGTCGGCTCATTGTGGGTGCATAAGTATATCTGCCAACGCTTTCTAGGAAATGGTTATGGTTGTTATTTCACTCGTCCACTAGGATTCGTTGAGACATCGAAACTAAATGTAGCCTACGTCCTTTTTCTAGGCTTAATGTATTTTACATCTCTCATGTTCGGTAAATAAGTCAGTATTACCCCCAAATAGGGCTTGTGAGTGACTGATTACCGCTCTAGGGTAATAATGTAATTAGAAAAGCCTTAGGGCGGTAAGTAATTTTAAGAAAGAACAAATCATTCTTTTAAAAAGTTCGTGTACATCTACTGGCAGTGTGCAAAGAGGTTGCATCGCTATTCAGCCTCGTCTTCGTAAGTCACCAATTTTAAATATCGAACGGCGTAGCTCAATTTCGTTCTTCAAAAAAATAGAGTTCTTTACATACTTCGTTTTTCTTAATGAAAAAAGGCGAATAGAAAACTTTGACTTTAAATGTTGTTTGTTTTTGTTTTTTTTACGTTCTAATCAGGAAAAAACATAAATTCTTCAACTAATAAAAATATAAGTTGTACTGAACAATGAAAATGGAAGCTGAAGCAGCAATCAACAACAATTTGCCAGTAACTCCGAGACTGTTCTTAACATACTTAACATTCTTGTAATGCCGATTTTTTTCTACTTACCTCACAATCGAGAT
>DVZL01002031.1:0-16170 GCA_018236625.1 Lasaia peninsularis
ACAGTGAATATACGAAAATTCGAGCTTGGAGTTCGTATCATTTAACTGTCAAAAAGATACACAATAGCCCCGCTGGTAGTCGAATACTACAAAAGAGATCCGGCCCATTGGGGCGAATAAAATACCAAGTTGCAAAACAAAAATCAAAAATACCATCTTAACGTTGATTACGTAAAAGAGAAATTGCATTTAAGATCCCCTTATCTTCTAGATAGCCTATCTTGTTTGAACTGAATTACTGATCGTACGTATCTCAAGTTTCACACACTTTTATAAAGTGTTTTCTTAATGCTGACGACAGCTCAGTTACGTAAAAGTATTGCACATAAATAAATACATACACATCTTTACGCCAAGTCCCTTGCGTGAAACCCGAGAGTATCGAGTGCCAAGCTTCCTCTACATTCGTTACTCTTGACACTACTCTCGGATAACACACCACCAATTCGGTAATGGGATGTCAACCTAGGTCTCCCCAAGTACCTCCAGCTGTCCTATATACCCTTTGTTTGTCCAATCACATTAATTGACCAAACTACAAAGTAAAGACGTTAGACGTTTGAATGATATTGATATGACGTTTGAATACAACGCATCTTATTTTATATTGGACTTAATAAAACATAAACAATGCGAATACGGAACCTATGACATCGATAATGTCTATTTATCACAATTGACACTTAACATCAGGAGAACTGTGTGTATCTTTGCTGTTTGTTGCAAAAAGGCACTTGAAAATTTAAGTCTACAACTATAATATAGTTTTGTTCATGTTTACAAGTGAAATTATTGTTTTATGCTTGTCACAGCAAACAGCTGGCATATTTTAAAAGCACATATCATTATTAAAAAAGAATTGATTTCACAAAATTAAAATAATAAAGCCAAAATGTGTGAATTAATGATATTGAAATTTATATTTCAAGTGTTAACAAATCTAATTTGAAATTTCAGGCTCCTCAACCACCGGAATCTTGGGAAGGTGTAAGGGATGCTACAGCTGAAGGTAACAGTTGTGCGCAAGTGGATCCAACATTCAACAGGGAATTTCGTGGCGATGAAAACTGCCTATACCTAAACATATACACGCCAAACATTGATGGAGAATTTTTACCCGTAATGGTGTACATTCACGGAGGAGGTTTCCAATTCGGCACAGGAAACTCTGTGCTTTATGGCGGAGATTACTTAACTGAAAAAGATGTGGTGGTTGTAACAATAAATTTCAGATTAGGTCCTTTAGGTTTCTTGTGTCTTAATACTCCTGAAGTACCCGGTAATGCTGGACTTAAGGATATTGCTCAAGCATTGCAATGGATTAAACTGAACATCAAAAATTTTGGTGGCAACTCTGGAAATTTGACTATTTTTGGCCACAGTGCAGGTGGTGCAATTGTATCTTTGTTAACTGCCAGTCCTCTCACGAAAAGTCATATTAGCAAAGCCATAATGCAATCAGGAGTAGCTTTGAATAGTTGGGTATTTCAACACAAACCAATTGAAAATGCAAAGGCTTTAGCCCAAGAAGTAGGCTGTGAATCTAGTGATATTGATGAAATATTGGAGTTCTTAACAACTACACCAGTAAGAGATATAATTGAGGCTAATGTTAAGCTAAATCCCTTAGACAACTTTTTAGCTAATGGAATTAATGTTTTTGCTCCGGTTATAGAAAATGAATTTTCTGGAGTAGAAGCATTTATAACTGAAGCATTTATAGATTTATTAACATCCGGTAGAGTAGCCAACGTACCAATAATGATCGGTAATACGACTCTTGAAATGGTTCAAGAAAGAGATGGAGATGATCTTCAAATTTACATACCATATGATTTCCATGTGGCAAGAAATACAGAAGAGTCTGTAGCTATTGCTGAAGAAATAAAGAAAGCATATTTTAAGTCAAATCCTTTCAGCGTTGAAAGCTTAAACGATAGATACAAATTAGATTCGGACTTAAAAATGAATATAGACACACATAGATACATAAAATACCTTCTCAATACAACAAACAAACCTATCTATTTATATAAATTTGGTTGTGTTGGTGAACTTAATCTTTCTAACTTAAAACCGAATCGATTAGAAAAGAATGCAGAACATGGTGATGAATTAGGCTATATATTTAATACAGATTTGCTTAAGGATGTGGAGCCAACTCCACAAGATGTTATAGTAAGAGAAAGACTGTTAAGATTGTGGACCAATTTCGCAAAAGAGAGGTGAGTGTGTTTATTGATTCTTTAGGGTTTGTTTTTTTTTGTGCAGATTTTCTTAAATGAATTGATGAATGATTTGATTTTAAGTTTAATTATAAAACTACGCGAAATTGAAACTATTATAAACTATTGTTAATTATTTTTGTCTAACTGCTTAAGAGATTTTCCCAAAAGAGCTTAATAAATAACTTAAATTCAGCAGAGTCTGATGAAAACAATGCAATTACATTAAGATTTAACAAATAATAATATTATAATAAACAATATTATAATTTGTCAATTTGTGTCAATTAATATGGTATAGTCATAAAGCTATTAGTACTTTCTATAGATTTCACTCTTAACAAAGACTTATAACTTGTACATAGTATTGTCTATTTACTCTAGTTTGCCCAACCTCTCTTTCTGCGGTTTTTTTGGTGTTGACTATATCCAAATCAATTGATCAACCTATTACTACTACTATATAGTACAAGTCTCCAATATTTTGTTTCAAAAATTGTTGACGCTTTCAACACTCTCATTGTAATGAAACATTTTATGTTTTTAAAGATATGAGAAAAATATCGTCTCTTTGGTCGAGGGGATCCACCGACCAATCGCAAATCTCGGGATCGATTCCCGGGACAGGGATTTGTGTGATGAACATAGATGTTTTCATTTCCGGGTCTGAGTGCTTATTAAATTTATTCTGGTATCTGTTTAAGTATTTCTATGTATTAGTATCAGTGTGTAACACCTCTAAAACATGAATATAATTTTCATATTTTAGAGTTAGATCAATTTGTTGTGTATTTTGTCTAGATATATTTATGTCTATATTTATTAGGACTGAAATATATCAAATATTTTCAGCAATCCAACGCCCAGTGAAGACGAGTACTTAAACGTAACATGGCTTCCAGTGAACAAAGATACAATGTATTATCTTAACATCAGTAACGAACTTTCAATTAGTACTAATCCTGATTCCGAGAAAATGGAGTTTTGGGAAAACCTTTATCGTAAGTACTATAAACTATGGGATAATCCAAAATCGAACAAGGTGGAGATCGAAGAACATATTGAAGAAAATATTAATGTAAACAGTTTTGCTCCAGTTATTGTTGAAGAAACAATTATAACGACTACGAAAAGCGAAATAGTTGTAAGCAAAGAGATAGAAAAAAATAACGATCATGAAGAACAAATGGAAATTGAAGAAAGTGTGGATGTTTCAAGAGCTGAAGAACCATTAGATCACATAGCAGAACAAGTACAAATTCAAGACAAAAAAGAAGAAATAAAAGAAGTAGAAGTTCCAGACTCAGTAGAGGCAGTTAAACCAGTAGAAATAAGAGAATACACTGAAGTAAATAAGAGTAAGGTATATGAAGACAATCATGTTGCGCATGAAAATGGCGATGCAATGAAGTTTAATGGAAATACTGAAAGGAAACCACGACCATCAAATGAAATTAAAATGGTGCAGTCTAATAATGTCAGCCCGAAAGATGTTATTCGAGCTAATGACCCTCCAGAAGATGATTTACCCAAGAATATAGGTGTCAACAAATTTGTCAATTTCTTTGAATCATTAGGCGCTAAAAAGTAATATTCACCTTGCTACTATTTATTGATTCTACTGATGCGCTGTTCTATGGCACACTTATTTTATATGAAACTATTTTGCATTTCCTTATACTGATGTTTTTCTTTTCATTTATATTTATAAAGATCTTAACCTATCCCATATATTTTCACAGCTAAAGACATATTTTTATGTAGATCTTTAATTAAATCCATATAATTTATTGTTAGTGTTTGTCACAATAAGCTAGAAATTATATTATTTAGTCATACAACATTGAAGTGTATGTGTTTCGTATTCCCTTTTGCACCAAGGCTGTATAATCCTATATTATTGCTAAAACAGCGACAAATTGCATTCCCGTACTTGATATTATAAAATATTATGCTATTTTTTGATAATCGAAAATAGAATATTTATTCTTTCGTTGAACGTTCCAGTTAGCAAAGATATAGATCTAAGTTGTACATGTGACTTAATTAAGGAAGAAATTAATACACCCGTCTTGGAGAACCTTAATATAAAGCTCAGTAATCAAAACGAAAGGCTAGAGCTTCCTGAAATAGTGATAACAGAAATTGAAGAAGAAAATATACAAGGTGATAGTGAGAAAGTTAACGACATATATAAAATTAGAGAAAGTAAAGTGCATTATGAAAATACTGTTGATAATGCAAATAATATTAAAATTACAATAAGTAATGAAAATTGTGCCAGTCAAATAGCTTCAGATAATAATTATAACGATCTTGTAGATTGTAAAGATACATCTCTTTTTGGAATGGCTGAAACCGAAGAATTAGTATGTGGCACAATGATAAAAGATTCGATGAACAGGTCTACAAATGCAGATGAAAATTTAGAATATGTTCAAGAAAAACCAGATAAAATATTGAAAAAGGAAATATTGAACATACACACATCTATTCTAGAAAGTAATGTTAGTGAAAATGAAAACAATCAGGTAACAAATGAGGATGACGATTCTAATCAAATGTTAAAAAATGATGTTAATGATAAAAAAAACGTCAATCACACTGAAATTTCCAAAATTAGCGAAGGTACAGAAATCATACGTGTTGTAAAAGAAAATTCCGCCTTAGTAGACGCTGAAAGAACGTTGGAGGAAGGGCAATTTACACAATTTCAAGTTCATTTGGCTGACATAGAAAGTCAAGATGCAATATTTACAGATGATTTGAATTGCGATATCAATGACGCGATAATAAATTCAGAATTACAAGTAACATCCAAAGACTTTGCTGTTATAAAAGAAAAGCATGAAAACCACAACCAATATAATAATGTAGAAAACATAAATAAATATATTTCAGAACAAGTGAACATTTCGAGTTATTTAGCCTTTAGCGTAACGAATAATGAATTAGTTGTAGAGTCTGAGGATGTTAAAAATACTTGTCAAGAGAGAAATGAGAATATAAACCTTGCAGATATTGATAATGTACACATAGAAAAAGTTATTGAACCGTCTATTTTACGAAAAAATGAAGCTTTTGAAGAATCAGTTCTAGTGGAGGGCTTAGATGCTGTTTCTTTTCATAAGAATGTGATTGGGTGGAAGGATGAAAATAAGGAACAAATAACTCTTGTTTATGCCGATAACAGCGATAACACTAATAGGTGTCAGAATGTAGACCACAAAAATGAAAGGAATCCGAAACAGGCCCACCAGAATATTGATGAATTAATAGAAGATTTAAGTACTCAGAAAACGCATGAAACAATTATATCAAATATTTCAGACATGGAAGAAATATCTGCTGACTCACAAACTTCACTTAAAAGCCTAAACGTTGAAAATTCAAGTACGTGTGAAACTATCGACAGTAACGACATTAAAAACTTTCAATTAAAATTAGATAAAGCAGCATTTTCAGTAAAAACAGAAGAGCATGAATCGGAGACATTGGTTCAAAACATTATAGAAGAAATTCAGGGACTTTTAGTATACTGTAGGAGATTTTCTATTAGTGATCAAGATTCAAATGAACAAACTAATATCATTGAACGATGTAGAGATATAAAAGAATTGTCAAGTGTGCATACAAATTCAGACAAGAACGAAGTAGAAAATCGAGTCACATCCATAGATAAACGAACCTTTAATGAATCAATTGAAATAGAATCGAGTTCAAAATACGAAATTGACGTGAAACTAAACATGGCTTCAGAATTAGTTACAGATGCAAAACAAAATCCGTTCGTAGACGGAGAATATATTAAGGTATTGGAAAATATTGATGACAATGGAAAAGAGAAATGTAGAGAAAACGATGCTGAAGAATTTATATGTTATACAAAAGAAACACAAAATCAAGTACAGCTTAATGATAAAGAAAAAATCGAAGAGTTAGAAAATAGACAGACTGATATGAATGTTATGAAACATAGTCAAGAAAAATTTATTCATGTTACAGAAAAAAATGTTATTGATGTAGTTAATAACATTTCGAAACAAGGCGTAGTTACAGAAAAACGTGGAAGTAATCAAGTATGCTTAGATATAATGAAAGGAGATGTAGTTTTCACGAATGGAAATGTTGCTGAAACAATTGAAATTGAGAATAATCATCCATCAAATTTATTGATAGTCCAAAATTCAGCATTTCGAAATTGTGAAGAAAAAAAATCTACGAAACGTGTAGATTTAACAAATACCATCCGTACATCTGTAGACGAATCGATTGAAAGTAACATACCGGAATTAAATGATTACATACAGGACAGATTAATACAAAGTACAGATATAGTGAGGGATGAGATTAAACTGAATCACGATGAAAATCAAACGTTTAAATTTATTGCAAATGAAGAACAAAAATGCGAAAAACACAAAAGTTTATCGAGTAACCGTTTGGCAGAACAAATTTTAGACGCACTGAAAAATAAAAATTGTCCTTTTAGCGAAAAAACGGAAAACTCTGATATCTTGGAAACTGGTAATATTGTAATTTTCCCAAAAAAATGTGATGAGGATATTCCTAATTTTAAACAGAATAAAGATAAAAAGATCAGAAAAAAGCCAAAGAGTTTTCATAAAGAAACTCCGGTAGAAGCTGAAATATTATTTAAAGATGTCTTAAAACAAATTCAAGAAGCAGGAGGAATGCCGATTTCGCAAGAAAAAGTTGGGTTAATAAATAATAATAAAAATTTAGAGGTCGTAAATAACTTTACCAATCATAACAAGTTAATAGATAGCTGTGATTCGGAACATGATAATTTAGAACTTAAAAACGTTCTAAATAACAAAGAAAATATAGTTGAAACTGAAAATGAAGTATTAAACGATGAAGTAGGAATTATAGAAGAGATGCAAAATGATTTAAAAATACCACCCTTTAAGGAAAATGACGTAAATAAAAAAATATCAAATAAACAATTGGAAAAAGAAACAAAAAACACGGGAGATATTTTATTAACTAAGACTGAAAATAAACTCAAAGATGTATCACATCCGGATATTTTGCTAATTCAAGAAGTAAATGAAGTGCCAGGTAATGTCTTAGTAGGAAAAGAATATGTTTTTAATATGGATGTAAATAATAGCATCTCCATTGAAAAAAGTCTTCAATCTGAACATAAAGGTGATTTTCAACCAATTCCAATAAATACTAATAATGATGATATTGATAACGAAATCGAACTAAATCTCTGTTGCAAAAAAGAGACGGAACAAGAAAGTGGATCAGTTGTAGAAGTAATGAAATTAGCAAGTTTGGATGATTCAGCAGATAATATAGAGGTAATAACATCTAAACTGAATAATGATACTAATATAAAGACAATTGAACATGCTATAGAGATTGCAGATAAAACAAAATATGACATGATTGAAAAAAAATATTTAAGTCAAAATTCATCTAATTTGTTTCAAGAAATATTAAACAAAGATGAAGAATACACTGCCGGAGTTGAAGTCAACATCAGTTTTAGAAAAGAGGCAGAACATAATGATGACCAAACAAATAAAATAGCAGAAATAAATAAAGAACGAACAAGTGCACTAATGACGATTGAGCAGTTTGAAAATAAGCCAGAAATTTCAAATGACGAAAAAAATAGTATAAATGTCGAATATAAGGAAAAATATTCAACGGAACATATTCCTAATACACTAGATGACGAAGAGACGGACTTACATGAAGTACAAATACATAAAGAAGTTTCAATTACAGATAGTCTTCTAGAAAAAAATACAAAAACTGGTAATGAAAGAACAATGGATGATTTCAAAGATACAGTCATCTCGGAAGTTGACGTTATTACTTTAAAAAATTATAAGGAACACAATGGCAACGCTCAACTAGAAAGCGTTGAGGTTTCTCCTGAGGCAAACCGTATCTTACACGAATCAGTGATAAATAATACTTACGATTCAAACACGTATCTTCAAGGGATCAATAGCATCGAAGAAAGTGAAGATGCATTAGATGAACAAAAATTCTTGAATCTTGAGAAAGAGAAGAATGATAGTGTTCGAGAAAAAAAATCTGAAGTTGAACAAACCTTTCATCAATATGTTGATGAAATACGTTTTCAAAATGAAGATAAATCATTTAATTCACATTCAATGGATGTAAATGCAGAAATATCACAATCAATGAGTAATGTTGTGTTTGAAGAAGAAGAAACCTTATTCAAAAACACCACAAGAGAGAAAACTAATTTAAGTTTAAATTCAAACGCTAATAACGTAGATCAAATGCTCGGAAACCATGCAGAACTGCCATCTACAATAGTGAATGCCCTCTCAATTAAAGATGAGATAAAAAATTGTGATTATGATTTTAACATTGGCACTGTTGATCTAAATTCAAAGGAAAAAAAATCTAAAATAATAGTAGAACATATATTATCTACTGATAATCAATTTAAAAATGAATATATTTCTGACTCGATACCTGTTATAATTGAAACTGTAGAAAACAAAATGACTGAAAGGATCACAAGCTTGGAAATAGAAGACGACAATGTAAACAAAGTAGTCGTTATAAATGAAAATAAAGCTACTGCCAATGAAATATTTGTTATTACAGATAATAGTACTAATATATTAGAGAGCCCAGTTTCCTCTATAGAAAATGATGCAAATAAAACCAATAAAATTGAGCATACTGGTGAGTTCAGTTTGGATATAGGACAAGCTATTGAAAATGTAATAGGGGCTAACAAATGTGTAGACATAGTTGTTCCTGTCATAACAAAGCATGTATCATATGATGCTGTTAAATCCAAAACTATTTACAAAGAAATGAAAGCAAGTGAAATCGATGCAATTGAACAAAATGTATTTAAATTGAATGTTTATAAAAAAAATGAGGAAAATAGCCCTGAAACTAAAGAAAATACGCTTTATGATGTGCTCGAAATCGAAAAAAAAATAAAATTGTATGAAAACATTGAAAGAATAAATGAACATGTAGTTCACTCCGAAAAAGAAGAAACCGAGCATAAAATCAAAGAAATAAATGACTTGGAACTTCAAGGTGAACAAAATTTTATAGTAACAATGAACGAGATACAACCTGAAATTAAAAATGAAGTATTCGTAGATATGTTTCGAGAAGTACACGATGCTCCAGTTTTGGTTACATCCTATAAAGAATCTATAAAAAGTGAAGCGCCAGAACATGACAACTCACCACAAAGCAATTTTACACTCCAGGACGAAGATCCTAAAACTTTGCCAAGTAAAAAGTCAGATTTTAAAGACGAGGAAGGGATACACGAAAACGATAGCGCGGTTTCAGTGTATAATATAAAAAAACTTGATAAAAATACTAAACTGGGATTCTCCAGAGAAAACGATAAAACGATAGAATTTTATGACATTGACAGTGATGACAAAACTGACCTAAATGATACTGAAAATGCTCAAGACGAACTGAGGATTGAAGTAATTAAAAATTCTAACGATTCTTCAACTTCAGAGTTTGATTTAAAAAACATACTAAACGGTTCTCATTTAGAAATTTCTCAAGAGATAGAAGTGGCCCGGGAGGTGGTGCAAAAGGTTGATGTAACCCAATATGAAGTTAATAATCAAATACTTGAAGATGTTTTAGAATTCCCTGGAGAAATTTCAGACGTTCCCATTTCCGATATTATTGAAAAAGGATCTATAAGTAAGAATTCTGAAAAAAGTTCCGAGATAATTACAGCTGTGGAAACTGATGAAGTCGATAAAAATATGGCTATTTGTACCCCAGAATGCATAATTATAACAGAAAACAAGTTGAATAAATTACCAAAAGTATATGAGTGTAATGAAAAATTACAAAAAGTGGTCTCAATCGCAGACAATGCAGAAATCAAAGATAAACAGTTTGAAAAGGTTATAAATTTAAATATAGACGATAAAAATTTTGAAGAGAATCAAAATAGTTTTTGCGATTTGAGGAATAATAAAGAAATTAATTCAAATGTTAATGAAACGCATAATGGTGAGGTGATTGATGTTCCTACTTCAACTAATCATGTGGGAGCTGAATGCTTAGAAGGAGACTCTATGATCATTGATGAATATGAACCTTCTTTTAAAAGAACACAAGTATCATTTTGCTTACAAGCAACATTTTCTCAGGATAGTGAAGAATTTTATGATGCTTCCGATAAAATTTCAGCAGAAATCCTAAATTCACTTTCAAATAAAAAGAACGATGATGTAGAACAAAGTATTAACAACATAACAGATGGTAAAGAATTCGAATCTGAATCTCCAATAAGAAATATAATTAAGGTAAGAGAAAAGTTAGATGAAGTAGTAACATTTGAAGGTAATACGAATGCGCAAAATGTTGAGAAAATAACAGATGCTATAAATCATAACTTAATTAATACATTCCCAATACAACATACTGAAAACAATATATTAGACGAAGTAACAATAGATGACATATCGGATGAAAATTTATGCGAGCAGATTTATAGGATAGATCAATTACATTTAAAGCCATCATTTAAAGGTGATATAAATAGCAAACCTGATAACATTGATTCAGTGTTTGAAGAAATAATGCGTGAGTATGTAAATGCAAATGTGGATGGCGTGACAAAATTGACAGAAAATAAGCAAGAATTACAAAAAATTGAAAATGTCAACGAGTCTAAAGATAATAGTGATAGAGTTATGGGACAACAAAGTGCAATTAAATCTTCAGTACCAGAGTTAAAAGAAAAACAAGATCAATCTGATAAAACTGAGGCTAATTTTAGATGTGCGATGGCAGACAGTAATATTGGGGAAATCAATAAAATAGTACTCACTCCAACTTTGGATCTAGTTGAAGAAGCAAATAAGGATTATATGAAATCAGCAGAAGCTAGTGATGAGAAAATATTAGAGAAAATGTCTAAGAAAAGCACAATATGTGCAAATTTAAAAAAAGAATTGAATGATGAAACACGTTTGAAAAACACCGTAGAAGCGAAGGAAAGTGGAAATTCAATAAATAAAATACATCATTTGGATAAAAAACAATCTATTCTTGATAGTCAAAAAGTTTCAAAAAAAGAAATAAATACGACGGAATCTTCAGAGTTATCAGCATTGGTTAAAAAGGAGCAAATTGAATTTGATGAGTTGTTTCAAAATCTTGTACAAGGGATTCAAGAGGCAGATGTTTTAGATTTAGACCATATTAAAGATGAAGCATTAAATGGAAAGAAAACGGAACGGAGAAATTCAAATGTGTGTGCAGATGAAAAAATGACGCGAGCGAAAAATAACCCAACAAATCAACCGAAAAATAGTAAGAATCGAAGACCATCAAAAGAAGTTAAAATATTGCAGCCTGACTTCGTAAATCCTGTAAATATAGTAAGAGCGAACGATCCTCCTGAAGATGATTTGCCGAAAAACATTGATATTTATAAATATGTACAGTATTATGAGTCTTTGATAGCTAGAAAGTGATTTATATTGTGTGATATGAAAATGTTGCAACTTCTAAGTTTTGTACTCAAAAAATATTAAAAATTAATTTGTAAAAGTAATGATTTTTAACTTAATGATACATTAAAGTTTTCATTGCATTCTGAATGAATTAATAGACAGTTTGAATAAAGCTTAGAATCTATGTGAAAAGTAATATAATATGGGCAATATCTTATGCATTTTTATATACTGCCATAAATGGTGGGTAAAGTTTTGACTTACTGATCAAACTTTGTCATAAAGACAAAAACTGAAGAATGATTTTGGCTATAACTAGTAATATTACTTATTGCAGTTAGAATGTTATCTAGTTCATCATATCTATGAAATGAAAGTTTTTTGGACTTAATTGACTTGTAGATATCAATAGGCACTATCCCTGATGTGACCTCGCGTGCCAGGTCTAGGTATTTGGGTAAGTTTAAAAAGAAATACTGAAACCCATATTAACACTTTTCAATAGGTTATTAAAAAACAAATCAATAGTACAAAGAAAAGATCTTATATACTACAACTTTCCACAGTGTGATGTAACTGGTAACATGCTCAAATACTTGCTTAAAAGATAAAAGGAATATAAATTATTATCGTGCGAATTAAAGACTTCATGCCTTATTAAATTATTTAAAATTTAAAATCCAAAGTAATTGTATAAAATTATTCTAAATCATGTTCATCAATTACTATAAGGATATTTAGTATGTGATTGATACTAATGAATTTGTATTTTTGATTAATATAAGTTCTACTTTATTTAACGTACGATCAAAAATAAATTGCTAGAGATTAAAACTTAAATGCATTCCTATTTTATTAGCATTATAATAATATGATTGACATTGTCTGAAGAAATGATTGAGAAGTGTGGCTAAAATATGTTAGAATGGTATCTAAAATAAATAATATTACATTTAATATAATAAATTAATCACATAATCACTAACTTGAATGTGTTCAAGGAAATCGTGAAAATCTTCTAGCTTAGGAAGCTTCATCTTTGATCCTAATTCAAGCTAAGCAGTCAATAACTATTTGTGAATAAATAAATTTAAATGGTACTTATGAAGACGATTTTGAAATAGTGTGATTAAATTATAATATTTGACACTGTATTACGACAAATATTAAAACAATCATAATCATTTTACTGATATAGCTATAGCTTTTTTGTTAACAAATTTTTTAAGACATACTTGATTACTGCGTTGAAATATAATCTTTCCAGTTATTTTTAATAAATTATTTGCGAAAGGTTTGGGAATTGTATACGGTTAGGTTTTTATCGCTTTTTAATTTATGAACAAAAAAGTAACAACAACTTACTAGTTGGGCATTATGGAACTTGAGTGAGCTACAGATATCTGGAGATTCCACTCTAAACAACAACCTATCTTGCACATATAGTATTGCTAACTTCTAAACTGGCCAAAAGAGGTCCTTCTTTTAGCTAGTTTCGTAGAGTTGACAATGTCAAAACAAACTGGCCATGTTAAATATAGCCGGCCTTACGAAACATAGATGTTTAATATCGCAGATAGGTCATTGTTGAGAGTGTAATCTCCAGGTACCTTTTGCTTTCATGAACTTGATTGACATATTTCTTTCCAATCAAATCCAGTTGATTAGATACAAATATATAGATATAGTGCTAGTGTGTTGCAGGTGAGTCGCTTTTATATGGCGACTTCAAATTATGGAGATAAATGATCCTCTGCCTACAAATATTTGAAAAGAGGGTAGATGCAAAGAATTAATGCATATAATCCTCGTTATAGGAAAAGGGTCATTGTATTATTGTTTATTGTAGTTTTTGTGCTAAGGTTTATAGTCAAGTTTAAATTCTCCAATAATAGCCTCTCGTTTATCTAGAAAATGTAACGTTGCCTGAAATAGGATTTGTACCCGATATGGCGACGGACTTGCCACATGTCGCCGTAGATTATATGCAGGTAATCCCAGGTGCATATGTACCTCTGGCTAAGCCTCCGGGGATATGGTCTTAACGATAATTATGATAAATTCACCAATGCTTGACTTTTTTGTATAATGTTTATAGTCATAAACTAGTTTTTTTGGTTTCTGGTCGTTTTACTTTTTTATAAAAAAAAAACAAGTCATTAAGTCGTTGAAAATTTGATTATTTTTATAATATTATAGATAGTTTATAGGATTTAAATAAATAAAAAGTTATTCGTAAAATCCAACGAAGAGATCACGCCAATTTTCATTACTTTTACAGTTTTAGAAATAGAAATGGCTACTAAAATGAATCCTAAGGTCTTAAATTGAAGTCAGAAGCTAGTGTTATTAATTAAGTGCTAATTGAATTCCTTTTTTTTTATTTTAATTTTTTTTTAACGCCCGATGTAAAATTTTTTGATGATATTAATGCTTTATTGTTTATGAATCGTTTATATATTGGCCGAAAACGGATCAGAAAAATAAAAACATTAAAGTGCGTTTAGACGTTTGGTAAACCGGAAGTCTCAAATTAATGACGCGGTTAGCGTTTACCATTTTTATAATATGCCATAACATTTATTTGTCCAAACATTTTTTAAATCACGTAAAATTATCTTCTCTTAATAGGCCTTGGATTTATTTTTTTAATAAAGATTAGGTTATAAAATATTCGATATAAATTACGAAGCAAAGCTTAACAGATTGTCATATTTTTATTTGTAATGATTGGTTGTAGAATTAAAAATTCTAGTTGTGAGTTTAAATGATTTTAAAATTGGTATAGTATATTAAATTTTTCTCAGTAGTATTAGTTTACTTATTTTGATTATTCTATTAAACACACTGTTTATCGTACTACCCACTTTTGAAAAGTTATATTTATTGCCTTTAATGAAGGTACTTTAATTACATGAAATAAGGAGGAATGTTTTATTGCTACTTTTGTTTATAACATTGAAAAATAAAAATGTAAAAATAAGTTTTCGTTTAATCATATTAGCTTATTAATATTCGAATATTACGTTTATGTTGGTTTGAGTTTGTGGCTTTTCGCTCGACTCTGATGGTTTTTAATATATTTTTTAAAATTTTTACTATTATTGTCAAAAGGTTGCCATTTAAAATAGTTTTCTTCGTCAAAATTTGAATTTAGGTATTATTAGGCAGTTTTTTTGAATAGTCGTTTCTTATATTTATTTTAGTTTAGATTTCTTACAAATTGAGTGTCAAATTGTGTAATTTTTCTGAAGTGGGCGTATAGAAAAGTGGGCCTATAAGTAATAATACTATCCCGTAAATATTTATTTGAGTCAAAAATATTACTTATGTACATGTGCCAATATTTTAGATTTTATTTCGTATGTGTAATGGATGTGTATTTTTATATAATTATTAAGGAAATAAAAATAATATGGAATATTTTGTTTTCTTTTATACCTTTAATTTAGGAACATTAAAGCCTCGGTGGCCTATTGGTTAGCGCTTCGGACTTATGACCCGTTAGTTCAGGTTCGAACCCGCCATCTACCGTCATCGGTAATACTCATGTATTTGTAACTAAAATACATGTTCTGAGTTCTCCAATTATTCACTCGTCAGATTATTTTTTCATATAAGTATATTTACAAATAAAACAAAATAATATCTTGGGAAAGTAGACAATAAAATACATGATGTTAAAATGCAACGTTTCGTTGGTTTTATTTCCCACTTCTTCAGACATACTGAAGAAATACAAAAAGCAATTACATAAGACTTGCCTTGTCAACAATAATTAAGACTAGCTGCACCCGCGACTTCATCCACGATTTTTAATTTAATTTGTTCGCATCCTTATTCCATATTTTTTTTCATGGAATAAGGAAGCGAACAAGCGCACGGCTCTACTGATGGTAAGAGACAACCGCGGCCTATAGACACTATAGTTGTTGTAGGTGCGCCGCTGTCCTGTGGCCGGGGTGTCAGGCCTGGTGTGCAAGTACCTATCCTCCGTACCGGAACACGACATTGACATTATGGCGGTATGAATAGGTAAGGCGGTGGATCCCAACCCGCAACTCTACTACCAGTGATCTTGTTAGCCATGCCTTGATAATCTGCTCGCCTCTTACGAGCTGCCTGGTAGAAAGGCAGATGGTGTATTCTACACAGCCTTTAACCTACTTTAGAATATAGGTGCAGTGGATAGTATTAACGTCAATCACGGCCGGAAAATAGACAAACAGAAAAATTCTAAAAAAAATAATATGTTCAGTTGCCTGCATAAAGTCGCCTAGGCCTATTTTTTTTTAATATCTTCAACCTACAGAATTTACTTACCTATGGTAACCGTCATGAGAAGCTTTAATTTTTGTAAACAAACTTCTTTCACAAAGTAAATATTTTTACTGCGAGATAATAATGAACTGACCACATTCAATCGAAGAAAAAAATATAGACGGGTTATATGAAAGTAA
>DVZL01002032.1:0-16170 GCA_018236625.1 Lasaia peninsularis
TTCTATTTTTATAACTAACTTGTTCAGTGTATATTTCTTAGCTCTACATAATAAACTGATTTTCTAGCAAAAACTGTGTTTTATTCGAACGAAAATTAAATATCAAACAGTAACTCAGGAGACGTAAAATGTAGGACTACAGCGTTTGAAATGAGGAAAAACAAGTTAAATTTCAAAAACTTGTGCTGCTGTTAGCTTTCTTACAATTTTCAATAACAATGCTTGTAATTACTTACATACAATTTTTGATTAATGAACTTTTTTTATTTTTTTTTCTATTGAAATTATGTCGTTTTGGTACAAGAAATAGTTGATCGACCCACATAAAAATAAACATGGAAAGCATTTGAAGCGATTGCTTAGTGATAAACAATAAATATGCACTTTATCTTTTACATTGAAAAAAAAGGTGGAACTATAATTTGTTTAAAACAAATTTGATTTTTTACGAGCGATTTATGGTAGGTAAATGAAACGCAGGCGACCATGACAAATCATGACGTGACCTCATGACATAATAAACAGATAGAAGCTGAACAGTGTTCTACATACGGTTGGAGTTCTTATAAATCAATTTTAATAAAATGGAAGACAGATTTTTGAAAACATATAGGTATTGAAAATTTGCCAAAAATAAATACTTTTTGTGGTATAATATCCTCCTTGGTGTATAACCTATAAAACTTAAAAACGTATCTTAATTTAAATGTGCTCTTGTCAATAAATAAACTTTCGAACAGTCGAAATTCTGAAAGTTGAATAAAGTCAATTATTATATTCTTGGTTGATAACTTTGTTACAATTTATTCAACTTTCAAACTAAATAATCCGATGAGTCAATAATAAACATGAAAAGTGACACTGCAACAAAAATTCCAACGGCAATAGTAAAATATCTTCGCCCTGAAAAATTTGATGTCATTCCTGGAACTAAAAACGCAGATATCCAATGATCTCGCTGGAAAACATTATTTTGAAACTTTATACAAACAGAACTTCAAGGGGACTATAAAGACAAAAGCTGTGATGTTATAAAACTACTGTATAATCATCTCGATGCACCCATTTTACATTAATGCAACAATGTTAAAACTTTACAAAAAATATATACTCAACCTAAAAACGAAATATATGCTAAGCATTTATTAGCTACGAGACGCCAATGCCAAGAGGAAACGATAATCCAATGTAGTATCGCTCTAAAACAATTAGCTCAGGATTGTCATTCTGGTATCTGCCGAAATAAACAAAAATGAATATATAAGAGATGTACTAATAAATGATCTCGTTTTTGATTCCGTGTCCGTTCCGAATAGCAGAATACATCTTAAAAACAAAGAAAATTTTATGAATACATACTTATAAAAAATGAATCATTTTCATTAAATGTTGTTTCTTTAGTACATGTCACATATTTGCTGTCGATCCTGTCAAATACTTTTAGTTATGATTGACATTTATGCATTGTGACAAACAATATTTTTTGCGCCGGTTTTTCGACTATTGTGGAATTATTTTAGTATTTTGAAATAGAGACTAGTTTAATTTAAGTTCAATTAATAGAAATGCGACGGTTGGATGCAGTATCTTAGGCTGTAAAAGCCGAAGTGAGCGGAAATTGGACAAAATCACATGTAAATATCAAAACTTGGTTTGAAAATAATGTTTAAAAGGCATTATAACAATTAATCATAATGTGTTTTAGTATTCTCAATTGCTTTTTTTAAAGAAGTTATTTAAAAATTTACATAATTAAACCTCGTATACAGTATTGCACATTCTTACTTTCATTTACCTCAATCGGGTATATTTTTAACAAAAATTGTTCCCACTTTAAATTAGACAAATATAGTATAGGTTTCTTTCTAATCCCGAAAGACAAATAACATGGATAGAAGCAGCTGGACGTAGCAACTGGCAACCTACAAAATCCTTATGACTTTGGTTTCTCAACAAACAAACAGTCATAGCAACAATAAGTCACTCATAAAAAACTTGCTCTCATAAAGTATAGTTTTTTTTGTTAATCTTGTGTGATAGCATTCATTTCAATTAAGTCTTTTAATTTGTATAAACATTGTTATAAATATATTTAAATCTTCCTGTTTTATTTCGTTATTTCATTATAAAAATCTTGAAATTATATGTTTTTCATGTTATGTTTCCAGGTCTTATAAAAAGAATAGCCTTTCTGCTCAGCAAGTCCTTATTACGAAAAGGCTATTTCTTCTACCATCGTATTCGACCAATGCTTGGTCATTAGCTAGCGTTGGAAAATATGTTGGTAGCAATGTTATTAGGCTGTAGTTTTTTTAGATACCTAGTATTGGAATGCCATCAAGCGGACGGCATTCTTAAGTTATGAAGTGCACGCTGTCCATGGACACCAAAATAGTAATGCGTTATCGAATGATGCTGGGATGTTAAGACAATTAACGAATCTTTAATATTTTTGGTTCTATTGGTGAGGACAGTTGTTCCTACAAATTGAGCTATGAAAGGTCCTTTTCTTACGAAAAGGACGGGCTATGATTGCCGATCAACGGCACACGCGGTAAGTAAAAACCACACTTTACTGAATGAATTTATACACATTATTCCTTTTCATTTATTGGTTCAGTAGCTTAGACATGAAAATGTAACAAACGGACAGATAAAATTGTTTTCGCATTGTTAGTATCAGTATTTTTGCCAGCATGCTAATCTGATTGAAAGGCAAAGTTATAAAATTTCATATTTTTTTATCTATATATACACTAAAATAACGCTAAGATAAAGTATTCCTGTTTCATGTGCGGGCACGCCATGGTTACATCTAGTCGTTTTTAATCTGAGTTAAAATCTAATTAATTTTATAGTCAGTTTTAATCTGTTGGCAACTCTGGTTGACGTGACGTTGTCAGAAATCATCAATTTTGGTTTTCGCGCCAGTTTAATGAATAAGTGACTACAAAGTACTAACATATGTATTATTCTACACTCTGGCTACTAATATCTAATCTGTGGTTAAGTGTTTTGGTTTTAAATTTTGAAAATTCATATTTTACACCGAAAAAATACATACATATTACATACCTACCTATTATATATATTACTAATTAAAAAACTTTCATAAATATAAATTACTATTAAATATTTTGTTTGTAAACCATTAATAACATAATAAACCTGCGTTTTATTATTTTATAAAATTGTCATAAGGTTTAAAAATAATTGCCAAATAAATACATTTTGATAACAGTTTATACATTGAAGTTTATAGTAATAATACCATATTAAAATGAGCAGTGATGATGTGATCATCATGGAAGTAGACGATGAACCAGATCCTAAGTCCAGTAAATCATCTGGTGCTCCTGAATCGAAAAAGTCTACTGCAAATCTTCCTTGGATAGAGAAGTATCGTCCGCAGACGTTTACAGACATCGTTGGCAATGAAGATACGGTATCGAGACTTGAGGTGTTTGCTAGGACGGGCAACGCTCCTAATATTATAATCGCAGGACCGCCTGGTGTAGGCAAGACCACCACTATCCTATGCCTGGCTCGTGCATTACTCGGCCCTGCGTTTAAAGATGCTGTTTTGGAGTTAAACGCATCTAATGATCGTGGTATAGACGTTGTACGCAATAAGATCAAAATGTTCGCCCAGCAGAAGGTAATTTTGTTAATTATTAAACTAAATCCTTATGGTAAAAACAAGTAGTGCTTTTTCATTCATTATGGTAAGAACATGTCACATATTTCTACAACAGCATACATTTATAAAATTTATATATCATTGGTTGACTATTTTTTTAATTATACATATTTTATTATGTGGCACATCATTGGGTTACTTGTTTTTCTTTTAATATTTCCATTATAATATTAAAAGATATTATAACGACTACAAATTACATGCAGCCTCACCACCACACAATCAAAACAAGTAAAGACTAGGAACCCAAACTTCCATGAGTTTATTTTGTTTACCCACAGTTTTTTTGGATACACTATAAATTTTGTAGGTGGGTCACCCATGGGTTGTTCTGTGGCCGGGATATGAGCCCTACCCTCCAAACTGAAATGTTGTATTTCAGTTTGGAGGGTAGGGCTGGCATTATGGCGGCAGGAATGGGTAGGGTAGTGGATCAAGCGAGTTGCTGCTCATCACCCTAGCACCAGTGGTCCTATTGGGAATGACTCAGCTGTCCTATGCTCACCTTCTTGGCCGAACGGCCGCAAAGCAGATGGCCTTTTCAACACAGAGAACCCAATACTACAATACATATGTATAGCCACACACATAAAAAATTTACACTGCTTGTAGTTGTAAAAGTAAGTTTTACATAACTTAATGTCAGAGAAATTATTAAATGTAATGATTAATACATTTTAGGTGACCTTACCAGCAGGAAGGCATAAGATAGTAATTTTAGATGAAGCGGATAGTATGACAGATGGAGCTCAGCAAGCCCTCCGACGCACCATGGAGCTGTACTCCAGTACCACAAGGTTCGCCCTCGCTGCCAATAACAGTGAGAAGATCATTGAGCCAATACAGTCCCGCTGTGCTGTGCTTCGATACACAAGACTTACTGATGCACAGATCTTAGCTAAGGTTATTATAGAGTTTGTTGTAAACTCCAAAACTGTTCTCACCTATATATAATTAACAAAATGAATTGAATTATCATAATGAGACCCATTATCATTGGCTGACCTTGGGTGCGTATCCCTGCTTACCCTTTTGGGGATATGGGCAGGATGATATTTCTTTAATTGAATTGAATAATTTATATCAATCCTGCAAATATTATTTATCAATTATACGAAAAATAGGTCTTAACATCTGAATCAACTTGTTGAGATACTCTACGTTCCAACCATGTTGCATTGATTTTGATCATGAGTGGAAAAAATAATTAGTAAATTTAGTGAAATATATTGTTGCTAGTTTATTACATAATATTTTTTTATCTTTTTTTATCATTTTATCATTTTAGGTTATACAAGTGTGTGAAAAAGAGAACTTATCTTACACAAAAGAGGGTGTGAATGCAGTAGTATTCACTGCTCAGGGAGACCTACGATCTGCACTTAACAATCTACAGTCCACCGCCCAAGGGTTCCGTCACATTAGCCCTGACAATGTTTTCAAGGTGTGTGATGAGCCACATCCAATGATGGTAAAGACTATGCTGGAGGCATGCATAAAACAAGATATTCACGCCGCTTACAAGGTGAGTGTTAATAACTGTAACGGCCAAGTTCTTTGCGAGATAGGCAGAGAGTATTGAATGCCAAGTTTCACAATTCCTATTTCGTATTGCCTAACTCCTTAAGAGTAATGAATACAAAGAAGCCTCTATTGAAG
The DNA here is from genome assembly GCA_018236625.1 of Lasaia peninsularis. NCBI lineage: Eukaryota > Metazoa > Arthropoda > Insecta > Lepidoptera > Riodinidae > Lasaia > Lasaia peninsularis. The sequence goes on from DVZL01002032.1 coordinate 5,360, forward strand.
ACTTGACACCACCCTCAGATAACACACAAGCGATTTTTTCCTGTGTATATCCATAAAATATATATATAATGATGGTTGCCATAACAGGTGATTATATACATTTTTTTTATGTTTTTATTTTGGAAACCTCAAATCCACACATTTTATCAAATTGATTATTCTAATAGCAGATGATAGCGTTGTCGCATGAAGTAAATTATTACTGACATTATTATGCTTTACTACATTACAAATTATTTGACTTGAGTTTTTTGTTTTTGTTCATATTTCAAAAAGAACCAAAATAATATTAAAAACAAGAATCATCATATTTAACTAACAAAAAATAAAAACAAATCGATAACCATTTCCTTTTTGATGATGGCTGAAAATGTTTTAACCTAAGGACACTGAAATTACTGGATTCATTTATAGATTCATATCTTAATCAGCTTAGTAAAAATGAAATGGGCAGTATGCGGGTAAAGCCTTAAAAACTGGTGTTTAATTGGTTAGTTTCTTTGACAACCAGGTTATGAATCTTTTGTAGGTAATAGCAAAGTTGTGCAAGTTGGGTTATGCTGCAGAAGATATTGTTAGTAATATCTTTCGGGTGACAAAAAGTTTGGATGTGGAGGAAGATTTAAAGTTGGGACTCATAAAAGAAGTGGGCATGGCGCAGTTGCGGCTAGCAGATGGACTCGGGTCCCCGTTGCAGCTGGCCGGCCTGCTGGCCCGTATGTGCAGGGCTACACAACATGCACCGTGATAATGGCTATTAAAATGAAACAGACTAATGAACTACAGTACTAGGAGTCTCTGTAAAAAAAGAAAACTGTCCAATCTGTCAATGTCAAATATTGGATATTCCTCCATATATTACCTATAATTGAAAATAATATTGGAAATAGCCAACTTTCGCTGTTTACAGCATCATCAACTCAACAGAATTTAGGAGACTTTAATTATAATGATGTCGTAAAAAACCAGCCAAGTGGGCCAAGGTCGCGCATTATTATATTCTGTTTTTGTGGATATTTGTTGTTGCAGCGGAAACAGAAATACATCATCAGCGAAGATTTGAACTGTCTAGTTACAGCGATTCATGGGATACCGGATACGGCCTGGTGACAGATAGACAGTAAAGTCTTAGAGATCTACAGAGTTCCGTTATTACCCTTTGGTGTGGATCTCTAAACACTAGTTGGGCGGCTATTTCAATAATAATTTTCAGTTATAAGTAGTATGCGGACCACCAACAATGAAAAATATAGAGTACACTGGATAGATTATTTTCAAATATAATGCAATCTATTGGACAAAGTTGTGGGAATCTCTCCACCCTTTACCATGTGATAGATGATCTGTGACATTGTGCACTGGCTGAATGGATATTGATTTGTAAACTGTTATTAAATGATCATGTTTATATATTATAATCTTTTTATTTTCGATATGTCGCCTTTGGTGGCCATGTTTTTTAATTATTAAAAGATCTTATTATTCTACTTTTAAATTCATCACAGTAATTACATTTGATGAGTATACCTAGTTTTTTACAAAACCCCATCAAAAGAAATCCTTCGGCATAAAGTCAGCGTATCTTGCTATTCCACGACGGTCAATTTCACCGCCAATATTAAAAAATAATGGTAAAATATCTTCCGAATGGGACATAGAATATATAATATTCATGTTTTTAAAAATTCCTAAGTCAAACCATTAAGGTTAGGATAGGTTAGTGGCTACAGTCTTACTCAAAGGTTATTAAATTATATGTCCATACTAGCTGTGCCCTTAACTACGACCGCGTTTTTATTTAATTATTTTACAATACATTTCTACAATAAAAATAGCCTAAACTAGTCCATATTACATCAGCTGTCTGCCAGTGAAAGTGCCGTCAAAATCGGTCCAGCCGTTTCAGAGATTAGCGGATACAAACAGAGAAAAATTATAAAAATACTATTTTGATATATAATATGTACCTTGTAAACATACGTAATATGTGTTTAGTAAAATACGGTTATTTTAATATTACATACATACTCTACTTTTATTTATTTGTATAGAATTCTGATAATTTAATGACAGTGAGATATGTATACCACATCTGTGGTTTATGATGTGAAATAAAGTATGATCCTTCTACTCTAACTATAATATAAAATCTATCTATTCTAACTTAAAATATTTTTACCGTTAGAAAATCACTATCATACTACATATTTTATTTTAAACAAGTCGTGAAATTGTTAGTGTCCAATGAAAGCAATATTTTGTATGAAATTAGACTTTATTTCAATATAATTTGTACATCAGATATATAACATGAATAATATAAAAGTAACAATTTGTGCTTAATTATTAAGTGTATATACATCGTGTTCTGGAATGTATGGTCACGTGTTGGCGATGAGCTTGTTGTGCTCGGCCATCAGACTCTGGAAATACAAAAGTTTAATCAATGTACAGTTAAAAATTTCAAAATATATTGCAACAGGAAGAAGAAAATACTTTTGCCGCTTAGAGTTTGTTATATTCAGACCGCCATTTTGTGTTATGTCTATTTTTTTTTCTCAAATATTTTTATTATATGCATATAGACATATATCCATACTAATAATATAAAACGGAAATTGACGGGATTTTTGAAGTGCTTATAGTTGAAGGGATGATGAGCTAAAAAAAATCATGCATCATGTTGTTTTTGGAAATCTGTCCCTAACCTAAATTTTCGGAGTTAAGAACGAAAAATACTTTCCTTAATTTATTTGGGAATCTTCGCCCAACCCCTAAAATAAGAAATGGAAATTTGTATGATTCATTACATTATAGGGAAAAATATATATAGTATCATTTATTAAAATAATATATTGCCCTGAGTTCTCTTCTGTGTTCGACACCGCGAGTAAAAGTACCTACTACAGGTACCTACGTAGTGTACCGTGCTGGGTTCGTTAGAGTGCAAAAGTAAATTTATAATATTTTGTTAACTTCGTTCTAAAATACTATTATTTTGACGCAGATCGTTTATACTTATTTTACGTATAAGCTACATTAAAAAAGAAAAACAAAAGAGATAAAACATTTTAGTCGTTTTAAACTAGAGCATAACTTTTTTCTTTATTCTGTCATCGATATATCCAGAAGTAAAGGTTAAACGTCAATAGAAATACCAAGTACAAACTAATCTGACATCACTAATGTGTATCACCTCTTTTACTTGTTTTGAAAGATAACTAAAATAAACTATAGTAACTATAACCTACAATAAAATAAGATTATTTATTTTATAATATGTCGCAATTATTGTTAGCGATGCGACAAAATAATAAGACGACTAAAAATAAGATTAGCTATCTCTATAATAAGCGAAACCATTTTAGTATATCATGTAGTTTGGAGATAGGTGATTGCACAAAAGTAAGAGTGATTTTGATTTCATGATGATAAATGTTCTTCTGATAGAGAAGTGGCAATTGTGGTAGGTAATGGTTGGTGGTTACCGTGTGTGCGGGCGGTGGTGGGGAGTTAACGGTCAGTGCAAGACGCGCTGCTGCTGCACCGGGACCTCCTCGATCATCTTCTGGTGCTCGTCGCTCAGCGCCTGCGCACACACACGCTCAACCCCGGCACACACAAAGATAACTTTCACATATATGTTATTCATCATTTCCAAATATTATATTTCTACGAACTACCGGGATGCCTGGCAAAATGGCATTCACATTTTATTAGATATTTTTATTCTGCATATTATGATTAATTTATAATGTTAATTCTTCAGATTTTTTTTTATTTCCGAACATTAAGTTTCGATGGTTAGTAGATAATTTGCAAAGCATATTGTTATCTAAATGGATTTGTAATTCGTATAAATGAGGTTTTTTTAAGATACCCATGTAGTTAGTTTTAAAAATACATACCTAATTTTAATATCGTCACGCCCATATCCCCGACATGGTAGGCAGAGGTACATTTTTATGAATCCACGATTATTCGACAAGTTATGTCTTTTAGATAAACTAAAAACTCATCGAACAAGTTAATCTGACCGGGAATCGAACCAACTCGTGCATTAACCTTTCGTCACCGATTACGCTCGATCACAGAGGGGATAAATAATAATTTTAAGTAAACTACTTAATGTAAAAAAATATCGATGGACCTCTGGAACTGACGATACGTACCCATTATTGTTGTTAAATTTAAGGAAATGATGAAAATGTTATCGTGCTTGTGCATGCAGCGCCGAGCTGAGAGCTGGCTTGAGCCTGTGCCATACTTCCCCCAGGAGGTACCCACCACCGCCTCGACCACAATCATGAAGCTTTCCATGCGGAAGTGTATTATTCTTAACATTCAGAATTTAGACATTGTATGGTTTGGCTTATTTTGTAAAATGTCGTCTTCTAAAAATGTTTTACTTTTGCACACCCAACCACAGAATAAGATTCGCCTTACGGAAGACTCAAGTGCAACAAAACATTAGTTTGGGTATGAAACGTTACACATGCAAGCAACATTGAAAATTAAGATTACTACGGTTCATATTGCGTTGAGCGTCGCAACAACGGGTTCAGGTTCCGGGTAATGTAGCTATTTATCGTTTTTTTTTAAATGGGAATAATTGAAACATGGGAATCAAATACACGATAAATACGCAATGCGGCTAGCGTGGACTGAGACTGAGACATGATGACCTGAATGCATCACCTTGACTCAAGGAAGGATAAAACAAATAGGCTACTTACTCATTAAATTGCCAGAAATAATATTGCTATAGCATACAAGTAATAAAACATCCATGAAAGCGAAAGACGGGAAAGAACAAATGGACTTGTGCTGGATTTTATCTGAGTCTTACTAACACAAAGCATATCTATAAGGATAAGTGTACTCAAGTAACTAAGTACCTATATGTCTATTATGTTCTTTTAGTGGTCATATTTTCCGTTTCCAAATTAAATAAAAGTTGCAAGTTTTCAGTTATTTCGGCAATTTTGCTTTGTGTTTTTAACCATTAATTATACAAAAATAAAATAACGGCCTAATGAAAATAATCAACAAAGTAACCTCATATGTGTATAATGTCGCATCGTCTATGGGTATAGTCAGCTGAGGTTCTTGAGGACATTTCCTGAAAAAGTCCTGAGAAAGCAGCTAATCAATCTGTAGAATAGTAGAAGTTGTCTGACCTTGAAGTACTTGACAGTCTTGACGCGCAGCTCGAGCGTGGCGTCCTCATCGCAGACGAAGAGCGTCTGCGCGTGTTGCTGGAAGGCGGAGACGGTCCACATGTGGTTGACGCCCTCCTCCACGGCCTTGGCCAGCGCGAGCGCCTTGTGCGCGCCGGTGATCAGGATCATCACCTCCCGCGCTTCCATCACCGTGCCGACCCCAACCGTCAGCGCTTGACGCGGCACCTACACCACATACTCGCAAACTTAAGCAGGATATTGTCGTATTATAAATGCGACACACGTGTACTTCTTCACATCTATACAAGCAAATACAATTGGAATGTCGGTATGTAATATTAAAATAACCGCTTTTTAATAAGTGCATATGCATATTCTTATACAAGGTACATATGCACCAAAACAACATTTTTTCGAATTTTTGTCTGATTGGAATTTCTATCTTCGAAGCGGCTGGACCAATTTTGACGGAACTTTACTGGCAGACAGCAAATGTAAACTGCTAAGGAACGGCTTAGGCACAGCTAGTAAACACCAGTTTACACCCCGTATAATAGAAAATCTTTCCCATGTTACTTTTTTGTTAGGTGTTATAAGACCGCAAACAAGCAGGCGGCCTCCTGTTTTATAAGATTTATGGTCACTAGCGCAAACTAACCTCACCTAAACATGGAACATAATAATGGCGGGCCCTGGCGCCCTGTACCTCGTATATTTCTAACTCCTTTTTAAACTTATGATATATATGGCAAGAAGTTTAGATCTTTATGCCTGATTTCCGCCAAAGTTCCAATTTAGGGATAAAAATCAATCATGCCCATTGCCCATATCCCGGAGAGGGTTGGCAGCTGGCGCTATGAGAATGAGTGTTGCGGACAGATCGTTGAGATTATCTCCAAGTTTAGCTGTATAGTGAAAAGTAATACGGAACGTTACCTTGGAGATATCGTTGCCAAAGAACCGCTTGTTTGCCTCGAGGGTGTCGTAGGCGAGGGTTTTGACCCGCGTGCGGGACACCAACGACGAGCCCGGCTCGTTGAACGCTATGTGACCGTCCGGGCCAATACCTGGAAGTTGCCAAAAATATTATCAACTAACGCCTCAAGCGGCGGTCGTTCATCCAATTTGCAACCAATACAAATATTCAGAACTATGTTGAAATTGACTTAGTTTTTGACTCAATAAACCAAGAATAGTGTAGAATAGACCAGCTGCCTAATAAAAATGCGGACAAAGTCGCGGGCACAAGTAGTAATAAACATAAATATCACATCTAAATGATGAAATATCGAACGTACAATTTTAAATCGACAATAAAAATACTCATTATCATCGTCAGCTAAAACTTATTTCTGGTTGTCATGTTTTTAACCAAAGAGTACTTTCATACTCTTATTATTATGGTGAAAGAAATATATAAAGAAGGAATACCTCCGATGAAGAGATTGACGCCGCCCGCTTCCTTAATGAGGTCCTCAAACCGCTGGCATTCAGCAACGAGGTTAGGTGCGTTACCATCGAGTACATGCGCGTGGGCCGGGTCGATGTCAATGTGCTTGAAGAACTCATTCCACATGTAATAATGGTAGGACTCGGGGTGGTCGCGAGGGAGACCTAGAATGTCACAACAGTCGTATAAGTCTGTGTGTGTGTAATATATGAATATAGGAAAGGAGAAAAGGGATATCGCTAGCTGTTACTTTGTAAACTCTCTGTTTCATAAAATAATAATAATTGGGTGATTTTAAGTATTGCGGCGAGTTACTGTTACTACCTACGTTTAAAATGAAGAGTCGACGAACTATTGAAATTTAATACCACTCCATTACATTAAAACATACAAAACAAAAATCATCAAAATCCTTTGGGAATTGACGATCAATCCCGTATAAAGCATACAAAAGTTTCAAAAAACATACAAATTGAGAACCTCCTTTTTGAAGTCGGTTATAAAATATCTCACCTACATACTCGTCCATATTGAAGGTTGTGACGTATTTAAAGGAAATACGTCCCTCCTTGTGGAAGTCAATGAGGCGCCGGTACATGCCGAGGGGTGTCCCACCGGTGGGCAGGCCAAGCACGAACCGTCGCGTGGCTGTGGGCGCGAACTCCGTGATCCGCTGCAGCACGAACCGTGCCGCCCAGTCCGCCACCACCGACGCGTCCTCCAGGATAATCAGACGCATGGTAACCGATTAAACACTAGAAAGGTAAAATCATCTCATATTATCAGGAATCTCAAATAGTGGGATCAGAGGAGTGGGACTGAAAGAAAATGTCAGCGTATAAATGGGAAAGGATATGGATAGAACGATACATGAAATATAATTTACAAATCAGATACACAATGCGAATGTGTACGGCTGTAGGTACCCGGGGAGACAGATTAGCGGGTACAGATTACAGACAGATAGACAGACAAAATTCTAAAAAATATTGTTTTGGTTTATGTACCATGTAAATTAGTATTAGTACATATGTACATTAGTAAAATTTGTTTATTTTAATAGTATTATTGCATATAGACACTCCAATTTTTTTATTTGTGTAGTGGCAAGGAACTCTCTGTTTGCAAATCCGACTCGCACTTGTGGGGTCTTTTAATATTTTGTATCCCATTGAGTATAGACATTATCATTAACGACTGAAGTAATAACGCAGAAAACAAATACATTTTTCTGTGTGACTTGTGATATGTACAGTACAGATACTCTTAAGTTGCTTTCCAACTATCTCTATGAAGTCAATATTATTTGTAATCTGACAGAACGGGTGCGACACATATTTATCTCCATACAAACAAACCTGTCCCACAATATCTCATTGACCGAGGCGAGGTCCCACAGATAACGGAGTCATCGCCCCGCCAATTGCCGTGTAATAAAAACACTACACTCTCCACATTAGGTCAATATACTTTGTGTAAATAACCATTAAACAATTAATAATAGCTTGAAATTGTTCGTGTATTAGTACGGGATCCCTCGCCCATTTCCACCATTGATTACCTACTCACAAGCTGACTGTTACTTTTTTTAATGGTTAACTAATTAGTTGCATAACCGTGTAGCTATTGTGCAACTTCACCGAACTTTATGGGCGAGCAGAGTGCTCAGCCCGAGAATTCATTATTTAACTGGGTGGGACTATCTACAACGACAGCACCAGGGGCTGTCTCCCTGGGGACTGAAGCTCGACCTAGTGCTACGTTCTGATTATTGGGAGGAAGATGACTGTTCGTGGGTACTGACTTTACTTTGACTAGACGCCCAACTTTTTTGCTTACAACAATTACCAAATTGTTGAAATTTTACGAATTTTAAGACTTTATCACTAACCGATTTTTTTGTATAAAGAGACTTGTGGAAGAAGCTAAGCAAGCAAGTGGGGATCGTGACACTTGACACTCGACACTCTCTGCCTACATCGCAAGGGACCTGGTGTGAAAATATGTATGTATGTATGTGAAATATTTGCAACATTGAGTATACCAAATAAATTTAGTTAGTGTACAGTATTATTAGCCAAGCTATTGTAATAATAGCTTATTTGCAAATATGCACTGATGTCAGGCAGCAGTGACACCGGCACCCATATTATAAGGATGAGTGGAAATACAATTATACCTATGGTAAATATAGTGGGCACCTAGAGCCTCTAGTCTAGTGGTCTAGTCACTAGTGGATAGCGCTTCAAACCTCTATTCCAAGGTTCCGGTAGACAAACAGTGGTTCTTACAGTGAAAGAAAACATCGTGAGGTAACGCGGAATCGTAATCGAATTCGATTAGATTGAGTCTGGTTTTCCTTCTGCTTTGCAGAAGTCAGATGGCAGTCGCTCTGTGTAAAAACTAGAGCCCTTCTCAAATGCCCTAGATTATAGATAGCCCCGATGTCATTGAATAAGACTGTGACGAAGGAAAAGATGTTGGCCAGTCTAGGGAGTGAGCTAGCAATACGTTTTGGGAACAGGTCTTTGTTAGAAGTGTAAATTCCAGATACTACCTTTAGCTTCTTAGTATATTCTATTAATGTTATAAACGTGATAGTTTGTAAGTATGGATGAATATGAATGTATGCATGTTTGTTATCCTTTCACGAAAAAAATACGGAACGGATTTGGATGAAAGTTTAAGATAGCTTAAAAATAAGAGTAACACACGGAATACTTTTTAACCACGGAATATTAACTACATTAAAAAGAGAGCATGTTTTTACACATTAAGTATTCTATATAGTTATAGAATAAAAACTATATATATTTATACATTAAAAAATTCTGCTCTTTGAAAGTTATCTATGTTATTAAAATAATTCACTCGGGCGAAGCCGAGGGCGAAAAGCTGGTATATTATGTAACATTTTATTTTATTAGGCAGTTGTATTACGAATAAGTACGTGTAATTCTTTCTAGATATTCGTTTCAATCCAAATTATCCATCGTTTTGAATAAATCTACGTTTTAAATATTATAACGGGTAAGTATTACGTTCTGGGGTTTGAAGACCAATACAATTTTAAAATTAATAGCCATAATCTATAAAAAATAATAAAATTGGAGTGTCTGTATGTAACATAAAAAAACAGTTTATACTGAATATATATGCATGTTTACAAGAAGCAAATACCAAAATAATAATTTTTAGTATTTTTGTACCCGCTTATCTTTGAAACGGCTAGACCGATTTTAACCGAACTTTCACTGGCTTAGGCTACTTTTATTTTAAAAATGTATAAATAAAATAATTAAATAATAACGCGGACGAAGTGAGAAGACAGCTAGTAATAAATATTAGATCAAAAAATTTAATAATATATTTTAAAATAACAGAAGGGTCGTTTTCACTCAAAATCAAGATATATTTGCGTATCTATTATTTCTTAAGGGTTCAACATAGTAAAACTAATTAAACATTCATATTTTAGATTTACTTAGACATATTTTTCTTTTTTTCTCATCAGTTTTTAGTTTTTTTCAGGCACCTTTTTTCTGTTCGTCCATTGATTGGTTGAAATATATTGGTTTACATATTATGTTCACATTTGTATAAAAAATTATGTAAAAAATATATTTATAGCATAAGCTTGCGACGTAGACAAGATAATACAACATATTGCAAGGATCCTAAAATTCAACTCTAGATCCTGACAAAACCTAACTTTAGTAAGTATCTATGCATCTAATCATTTTATTATGTAATAACACGAATAGATGTATATACTAGCTGTGCCCGCGACTTCGTCCGGGTATTTAATTAATTACTTTATTTTATACATTTCTGAAATAAAATTCTACAATAAAAGTACAGTAAGCTACTCCTTATCACATTAGCTGTCTGTCAAAGGAAGTGCCATCAAAATCGGTTCAGTCCTTTTAGAGATTAGTGGGTACAAACAGACAGAAAGACAGACACAGACAAATATTCTAAAAAATACTATTTAGGTACATAAGTACTTTGCAATACTTTGCTTAATGCATTTATTCAAGTATTTTTTTATAGTATAAGACAGCGAACAGGCACACGGGTCTCCGGATGGTAAGAAACAATCGTGGCCTATAGACACCATAGATGTTGAAGGTGCGCCGCTGCCCTGTGGTCGGGCTGTTAGACCTTATGTGCAAGTC
>DVZL01002033.1:0-16168 GCA_018236625.1 Lasaia peninsularis
CATCCGCCGTATAGTCCTGACCTTGCACCTTCAGATTTCCACCTGTTTCGCTCTCTTCAGAATTCTCTAGGCAGTGTTAGGTAATCATCATTATAGGACTGCCAAAACCACTTGTCGCGGTATTTTGACCAGAAACCCCAAAATTTCTATAGTAATGGGATCATGTCCCTACCTACAAGTTGGCAAAAAGTTATCGAACAAAATGGTACCTACATACTTTAGTTAAATATAAATAAACTTAAAAAATCATTTGAATTTTCTTCAAAAATGCGAAAAAACTTTTTCCCCAACCTATTATTTAGGGCTCCTCTGCCGTACTTAAGTACTATCCGTGTATAAGTACACTTCGAACAATGACCTGTTCCGAATAAACTGTGTGAGAACGGCCTTGTGAGAGTGAGATAGATGTTTTATTAAAGACAGTTGTTGCAAACAGATTGTTCTTAAGAGTGTAATCTCCGGATTGTAGTTTCTACTTCATAGCTGCTGCACAACCGAAATTTTCAGTTTAGTGAAACATCAGGTATTTCATTTTGGTAGCATTGTACCCTCACACTCTTGTTCGTATGTTTATATGTCTGGCATATGCCAATTTAGAGAGAGAGCTTGAATTCGAATCTAAGTTTGGGCAGACTTTAATTAGTCAGACTAAAATTGGACTGGACTTACCGTTTTGAAAATTTTAAAGATAAGCAGAAACACTTATTCAATTATTAATATTTATTACAATATGTATCTGTCTCCCATAATGTTTGCTGATGCAACCAATCTATCCATTCCTGATTCACAATTTTCTCTAGTGTTACTTCTTGGAATATATCGCTACAAGATTTTTCAAGAAACCCTAATTTTTTAAACATATTTACACTAACAGTATTTGACAGAGATATCTTGGCTATGTATGTTTTAATCTTGATAAATTTAATACCATACAGTAACATCAATATAACTGCTTCCCAACCAAATTTTTTGCCTCTTGCTGATGTCTCTGCTATCATAATTTCTATTTCTCCAATATTAGGTTCGTCTTTTGACAGAAATATATTTGTATCACCAATCATAGCTTCTGTAAAAGTAAAAAAAATATAAGGTATAATTTTCACTGATTATAAATTGAATATATAAATGAAGTATTATTTAAAATAATTTATAAATTGTGACAGTATATTTTGGAATAATGGCCAAGTAACAGAACTAAACTCAAAAATATTGAAATCCAAGATGGCGACTCCCTGGTAGTCCCGCAACGCCCAAAATCTAGTGTTCCAAAAAGAGCGTGGCTACCGGGTCCAAACGCGTGCTGCGAAGCAGCTCGCGCAACGCGCAAATACTAGTCATAAATATAAAAGTAGTATCTGGAGATTACACTCGTAACAATGACTTGTCCCGAATATGGAGTATTGCTTACTCTTTCTAAACTGGACAGCGTGACAATAAACCGCCTTTGTGAGGGTGAGATGGCCAGTCATATGAGATGTTTATTGTGGACTTGTCGTTGTTATAAGCGTAATCTATAGATAGAACCTTTAGTTTATTCTTCTTTTGACATTTCTTCATCTAAAAGTCTAGGCTTTTTAAAGGTCTTTGAACAAAAATGTTAAGCTGGAGTTATTACCATGACAACGACGATGCTCAATAGGAATAACACGAAGGAATCCAACCTCATACTTTGTCCCTGTTAAGAAAACTGAAATACGATTTCTGATATACGATTGGTTGGGAGTGTTGTTTGGAAAAGTCCGGTGAAGTTGTAAAAGCCACTCGGTTAGCAACAAGTTAGTCCGTATCAAAAAAAAAAGTGTTGTTTGGTAACGTCACTTCTTTCCTAATGCGAACAAACTAGTCGTATAATATAAAAAAAACCAACCCTATAAAGCCGTCCCGAAAATAGTGACCATGAAGCTAAAGAAACAAAGTCCCGGTGACGGATTATTGTCAATTCACTCTAGAATGTCTAACCTGTCATTCTGTGTGTTTTGTAGAGTTGTAAAAACTGAAAACAAGGGCTCTGAGAGTGAGATAGCCGGCCATATAAAATGAGATTGATGTTGAATCTTGTTAGGAGTGTAATATCTCTAGATTGTACGCTCACTATATGATATTTAGAGCTCTCAAGATAAACGCTTTCCGTCTAACCGGCAGGTAGACTATAGCCTACAAAGACCAAAAAGAAACAGACAAAATGTTACTTTTCAAATTTTTGACAACCAAACACATCACTTCCGTTACCATACACATATAACACTCACGTGACGAGTCATTTCGTTTGACATGGACTTCGTCGGTAATAAATTTTGTTAGCAAGGGTGAAACTCACAGATGATATATAACTATAGAGCGCACAAATTCGAAATCTTTAAACGTCTCCACAAGAGCATTAACGTCGCTCATAATGAGAAAGGTTGGGGTGAAACTTAAGAAAGTCGTAATTACGTAAATTGCAAAGCTAAATGACTTATTTTACAAATAAATAACGTCACTCTTATCTCCGAAGAGATAGGTAAAGGTACATACGCAGTACGCACCATCGATTAGCCGTCGACGATGCCATTGTGTGAGAGTTGTGTTTTAATTACATGGAGAAAATCGGAAGTGTTAGAAAATAATAAAAAATCTAAGTATTAGGAAAGTATAAATAATAACTCCTTGTATTTTCTAAAGTTTACTGACCATCAAAAAATGTCGAAGTTATGTTTTTAGATATCGATAATCCATAAGAGGCAATTCCAAGAGAAGAGAATAAATTATAATATTATTCCAGATCCATTTAAATACAAGTGAAAAAAACACAGTTGTTTTTTTTATATTCACTCTTCTACAGTATTATTATATGAATAGATGTGTAAGCTCTATAGCAATTTACTCTCTAAGCCCTCAGCTTTTAACTCGTCTCGTGTGAGAGCCACATATGGCGTGTCCGTAATATCCAAGTGGACAAAATGCATTATAAACTTTTTCAATACAAAAAGTTTTGCATATAAGTGACCGATATTCGGACTACTTTCGCTCGTAAATACCAGTATGTTATAGTAAGGGAGCCCAAGAGGGGATTTGGGGAGTAACTCGGGCACGTCAGATTATGATATGGTGCATACCTCGTACCATCGATAATTATCTCCATTGCATATAAAATCTCTACATAGAAGCGTACCTACGTGTGTAGTCTGTGTTGGCTTGTATTATAATTTAATAATTTATGGCTTGAAATTATACTCGACACCGTACCTTAATCTGACGTCTATAAGATACGGTGGGTTCTTACATGCCAATAAATATATATATTTAAAAAATCTGACAGTTGGAGACGAAATGGAGTGGCAAACAGCCATATTGCAAACTGGCTGATAGATATTTTTCCATCATTTCGGGCCCATTAAGCACTTTCAATATATGAAGCACTCGCTGAGGATTTTAAGTAGAAGTGCCTATAATTTTTTTAGCGTTTAAACGCTCTCCCAACCGCTATTAATAAATGTCACATGCCGTTTTTTTCTCTACTATGTAATGGACAAAACCCAATAGGTGCCCATGACGCTCGAGTAACTTCACATTTAGCTTACTGGACTCCTATACAATTACCGTTTGTCGCTAATGATAGCACATGCTGATAACGACTTGAAATAATCGAAATCCGTTCCAAAATTGTTTCGGTTCCCTTCATATTATACATATTTGGTGATATATATACATTTATCACCAAATATGTACATACATACATTTACAGAAAACTAGCTTTCCGACAGCGTGATTTATTTTAATAACACAGATAACTTTCAAAGGGTAGACATTTTACCGACTTATAATAGCTGTTATTGCGTAAAAACATACCCTCTTTTTTAATTTAGTTAATTAAAAAGTCTATGTTCTTCCCCAAGGTCAAATCTATCTCTGCACCAGATTTCATCGAAATCGTGAAAGTTTGTGAGCGTGTGTTACTCTACGCAAAACTATTAAAAATTGAACTGAAAAAATACAGTTATATAGCTGATGCATCATTTTTTATCCGTCTACAATAAAAAATGGTATGTTTTACGCTATAATTATTATAAGTTGGAAAAATACGTTTAGGTTTTAGCACAACTTTTGAACGTATAGAAGTGCAGTTTTGTATTTTAAATAGACGTATTGGTGCGGTACATATTTAAGTCTGACGAGTTGTACATACTCGACCAATATTCATATTTTTCAAAACTTTATTAAAAGCGGAGAATATCACAGAGTATCGGAGAATGTAGTTTTTTTTTATATTATTTTTAAATAGGTCGAGGAATTCCGGGATTAGTGCCCGATATTCTGACACACTTGCCACTTGTCACATAATGGAACCTAACATCGTCGGCTAATCGTTGGTGCACATGTACCTCTGCCTACCTTCTGAGAGATATGGGCGTGACTATATTTATTTAATAATCTAGACAAACAAATGGATAGACAAGTAAATATCTATTGTAGAACAAACACGTTTCCCATGTAATGTCTACCTTTTGATCGAGTAAGTTTATCAGTTAACCTATCCTCTAAACTGGAATACGATAGTGGAGAACACTGAGCTAAAAATGACTAGATCTGGTAAATCAGAGGTGCGTCGAATCTTACGCAAATCACGATAGTATTCTTGATGGAAAAACCGTGGACAAGAGCTAGTGGTATAAATTCTTTGTAATCTGTCGCGTGAGTGAGTTTTCTATAGAGAATGGTTATGTCACGATGGTGTCACAGCTGAAAACGTGCTTTCATTTTTAGGGTTCCGTACCCAATAAAATACCCGGATGATAAAAACTAAACCCAATTACTAAAACTCCGGAATCCGCCTATCTGTCATTATGCTATAACTTATGAACTGTGATGAAAGTTACCACAACAAATATTACAACAAACGTGATTTTATATCCGTTTTTACAGATAATGATACAGAACCGCGTGCGTGAATCAGATTCACACTTGGTCGGTTTTTATTATTAACTACTCAGAAGAGTACACGATTTTTACGGCATACTTTATCCACTATAGTTTTATTTGACCGCACGAGTTGTCGTCATAGATTTACATAGAGCTGGAGGTCGCGGGTTCGAAAAAAATAAATAACATTGCGGTAGCACATTTAGCTTCATGGCGGGACTCTATCTGACTCTCTCTTCTACTAAGTTGCACGGAATCCTCTCTGTCTCATTTAACCGAGATCAGAAGCCTAGTTTAACTGCTCGAAGGCCACCGACCATTCGCAAGGCTTGAGGAAGACATTTTGTCGATTAAAAAGAAAAATAGCGTCACTCAAAAACAAAAAAAAAATTCAAAAGGAACATTTTAAGTTTAAAAAATCATTTTCTCTGTTATGTTTTGTTAAATTTACACAAACATAAGTGTTATAAGACACACACACACATAACGACGATTTGTGTGATGAACAATGAACATATCTATGTCATTTGACTGTAGGCGTGTCTGAGCGTTTATTGAATTTATTCTGGTATCAATTTAAGTATTTCTACATGGAAATGGCGTTGACTAGGACACATAAGACAAACGTATAATATTCTTACTTTGGGATTTGATTAATTTGTCCTGGGATATTTATTTATTATTAATCTATAATGCCTCTATGGTTGTCACCAAAGCCTCTCCCCTGCCGCCATGCTCGTCATGACTTGGGAGAGTAATATAGTTTGTAAAAGTTACCCACGTAAGTAAAATACCCATCAATACAACTTTTGTTTTATAAGCGACGTGTCCGAACATTTAAAAATCCGTCCACTTATTCGGATCCCACATAAAAAACTATATGAAAAAACACTGGACGAAAAACAATAGCAGTCTACCAAATACTCTCCAATTTTAATAAAGCTTTGTACGAGCTTTATTAAAAATGTAAGTTTAAAGTATCCTTTGTTCGTATTTCGAGGAGCCTTGAGATTTTAACGGTATATAAAAACCCGTAGACAATTTGTTTCGGCGTCTCTCAAAGCTAAGCCCGCCCAACAAGAAGCAATGCCCTTTGAAATACGAGTAGGATGAAAGTTTTGATTAACAGTATCTGAAATATAAAAAAAACGGCCAAGTGCGAGTGCGACTCGCGCACTAAGGGTTCCGTTGTCCTTATGGGTATAGATTATAAGTAGGTATATAAAAACAGACTATTTTTAATTTAAAACTAAAAACAGCAAAAAAACGCGTTTTTTTTAGTACAGCTTTTTACATGCGCGATTCATTTTTACGCAAAGCCATCTATTTATATAAATAAACCTAAATTATAAATATTCAATCTAAGTTTATGTACCGCGACCTAAATATGCATAGAAAGTAGCCGACCTAAGACCCTTTAAATACTTAATTTATTTTGTGTTTGTTGTTATAGCGGCAACAGAAATAGATCTATGAAAATTTCAACTATCTTCCACGGTTCACGAGAAAAGTCTGGTGACAGAGAGACGGACAGCGGAGTCTTAGTAATAAGGTCCGATATTTACCCTAAAAACATCTGCAGGCCTAACATGCGCCCGTAGAGAAACGATCGCTCGTTTTCTCAAATATCAGTATGTTTTCTACTGACGCTTCTATGGTCGAGCGTAGTCGGTACCAGACGCACGAGGTAATGGGTCCGATTTCCGCTTATGCTATGAGTTTTTTCAGTTCATCTAAAAAAATCTTAAGATATCTTTTAAAAAACGATGACTAATATTGTCTCTTCAAAGTATCCGCATCGACAATCACCTAAAATAACTATCATAAATAGTAAACTCTGATGTGCATCCTAGCTCTGCTGAAAGAATATTAAAACATTGAGATTTAGCAAAGCGGGTATTGTAAGCTAGACGAAAATAAAGTCTCAATGTACATTGTGGCTTTGTTGTCTAGAGTTCTAGACTAATAGACTAGATTTTCAGTATTTTCTTTCATATTTGATATTGTGATGTCATATTTAATTCTTTGCTAAAATACATCTCGTCGTGAGAACTCGGAGGATGTATCACGACAAATCCACGTATTTAATTACAATTGAAGTCAGTTTTTCACACTACATTTAAGTTATTTGAATTTTGAAGTCTGTTGAAAACACCTTTGAACTTTTATCTTTGCTGACTTTGAGTGGCAAATAATTCAAAATCTAAACTCTAAAGGAATAGAAGCGAGAATATAATGTACAAATAAAGTGCAAGTCGCTCTGGCGCACGAAAGGTTCCTTACCGTTATCTTCAAAAACGAACGTATTTGAAGTCTGCTTTATTTTTTTAATGAATACCTACTATAATATTCAGTGGTATTATGAGTTAGGGAAAAACATCTAACAAATGCTAACTGATCTCTTAATAGTCTAACTATTATTGTGGCCAGGATCTTAGACTACGAGTGCAAGTCTACTGCACGAAACAATACAATAATAATATTCCTTCACCATTTAGACAAATCGATCAAACCTCAAAGGAAGCCAATAACATGCTTGTGTTACGGGTGTTAGACAACGATATTAATACCTACATAAAAATACTTATACGAGAGTAAATTTAATAAGTACCCAAACTTACTGAAATACAAACATGTTTTCAGACAAACGTCTCCGTCGGGAATCGAACCAGGGCCTTGCGTCGGTGGCGCTAAGCGTGTATGCTAACCCCTCGACCAACGAGGCGGTCGAAGTTATTATTTATGTAAACAAAGAAGATATTTGAGTGTCTTATACTTTTGAACATTAACAAGATGCTTAAATTTAACTGTTTTACGAGTAAATTAAATTTTTATTTGTTATTATAATTTTAAGTTGACAATTTGACCTACTAACGATACTGGGAAGGCTGGTCTCTTTGTTGCTTTGTTTAAATCCAATAGTGCCTAATGTCACAGGCCACGAGTTTTGGATTCAATTTCAAAGGCAAAAAAATACTAAAAGAAGAAGTTAGAATATCCTAATGTGAATGTTTATGAAATTGATCATGGTATTTATTGAATAGAAGAAATGCAAACCAAAACAAAAAGGAAGCCCAAAAAATTTCCCCCCAACTCGCAACACGACAGTGTCGAATATCAAAGTTATATGGCGACAGGAAGAAACAATTAAATGGTAGGTGGAGAACATTTTTTAAAAATATTTTTGTTTAGAAAAAGAATATCGTCACGCCCACATTTCGGAAGGGGTAGGCAGTGGTACATAGTTATGCATGCACTCACAATTAGCCGACGATATTAGATCTCACGGTGTGGCAGGTGGTAAATCCGTCACCATATCGAACACAAATTGATGTCTCCTCACGATGTTTTCCATTACCCTTAGAGCACTCAGAAAATGCACTTAAGTTAGATAAACTCATTGGTACATGGCGGGGTTCGAAATTGGACTATCGAAACGGCAGTTCGAAGCGCGTACCACTAGGCCAACGAGGCCAATTAGACTACTATCAAAAACAATTTTTATTTAATTTAAATCATTTTTCTATCTGGTACATTATAAAAAAAAACAAGAGACTTTTATTTAAAGAGAGTTAAGCCACAAGATAAATAAGTTTATATTAAACAAGCTTCCCGCCCGCTGCTTCGCTAAAATTATCAATTTACCAAGTTTTAACGACTTATAATTGTTGTTGTGTACAAACATATCCTCTATTTAATATAGTGGGTTAAAATTATTTTATGTGTTATTCTAATGTATGAACTATCTTACTGGAAAGTTTTATCCAAATCCGTCCAGTAGTTTTTTCCTGACAAAGTAACAAACGTCCATCCACACTTACTAACTTTTGCGTTTATAATATTAGTAGGACTAAACCGAATCCAAATTAGTTTTTACAAACAAATGTTATGACGATATATAACCTGAGCTTGGGCTACGAAGAGCAAACATAATTTAACAAATCCGACTGATATTTCCAGAGATGAGTGTGTTAGAACAAACAAAAACAATGCACTCTTAAGATCGTCTAGATATACTAGTTAGTGCGTGGTTCCGAGAACGTGTAACAAGCAGCCAGAATCGATTTTAAATGGAAAGGAGATCAATAAGTGCAACCCTATGCGGCAAGTTAAGTTTGCGGAGTGAGTCATGTCATTTAATTCGTAAATACATTGGTGGTAATTCTACTGCACATTAATTAAACATATTCAATTCCATTTTTGGTTGAGTTACCCTTCATTGTGTCAGGTGCAATATACTCTGCCAATGTCACGTTATGTTAATTAAACGTAACTAAAAGACAGAGACAAAACATTTCTAGTCCTGTCAGATCATTTTGACATTACATTTTTGACATTACTGACGTTTAGTCTATACCTCGAAATATTTATGTTAAAAGAAGGACAAGTTAGTATGTTCTGAATAACTTAACACGAATAAAATGTTCTATCTTTTGTTTTTATTTGAAATTAATTAATTAAAATCGTCTTCGCGCCAATATCCCCTGAGGAATAGGCTGAGGTACATATTCATACACATACGATTAGCCGACTACATTATGTCCGATGTGATAGTAAGTAAATCCGTTACCATATCGGGCAGAAATTAAATACCAGGAAACGTAAATTTTTACAAGATAAACAGAATAACTTATATTACAAGCTGCCTTATCAAGGAATCGAACCTATAAGTGGGCGAATCTGTTTGGTAATCTAAATCAATTTGTTGATAAATTTGTTTTTATTTAATAAAAAAAAGTCAGCAATAACATAAAATGAGTCAAAGATGCACAACAGAATCGCCACCAATGTTAAACTTTTTGATCCAATTACCAAAGCTTCAACATGCATATGACTCATTTGAAGCACAAAATTGGATTGGAAAAAAGGATATTAAGAATCCGACACTGATTCGTTTAAAACGTGACTGGGTAAAGCAATTATCTAATAACTAGACGCAGTAAAACTGTAAAAAATCCGACATCAACTTCATTATGATGCCCATGTGATCGAGCGTAGTCAGTGTCTGACTCACGAGGTCCCGGGTTTGATTCCCGCGTAGAGTAACGTGTTCTGAGTTTTTCAACTCATTAAAAAAATGTAACGTCGTCCGAGATTGTATTTGTCCGATATGGCGACGGACTTGTCACCAGCTGTCACAACATGGGACCTATGTCGAATATATTGTCGGCGGCGGTGTTTCCTAAGGAATACGACTTATATACCTTCAAAAAGAGAGCGTACTATTTTCTTAAGGGTCGGCAACGCAATTGTGATACCCCTGGTATTGCGGTTGCTCGTGGGCGGCGGTAGTCACTTACCATCAGGTGAACCGCTTGCTCGTTTGCCTCCTTTTTTCCATAAAAAAAAAATGAACCGCGGACCATGTATCATGTACAACTCACATCGACATCCATTAGTTTTCCGGGAAACTAAGTTGGAAACTACGCACGCATACGTAGCTAATACATACGGTACGGTATCCTTCATGGGCGTGTCCAACTCGCACTTAGAAATTTTTTTATGTGTCTAGAAAGATAGATCACGTTCTGCGTGAAAATTGGCGCCCTTTTTCAAATCCTCCAGATTAGATAGCTGACCTCGATATCACCAGATATAATACGGGATAAGACTATGACGAAAAAGAAAATAGAAAGGTGTATTAGATAGGCATAATACTCGTGTCTGTAAAATGATGGAAATAAACTTACAACATTGTAGATAACAGATAACAAAATTAACAAATATGAGCAGACGCGTCGCAAGAACCGCTTGTCTATGTATATTGTATAGGTCTATCTATACCAATATTACAAAGAGGAAAGACTTGATTGTTTGTTTTTTGTATTAAATAGTCTCCGAAACTACTGGACCGATTTGAAAAAATCTTTTATATATCTACGTTTTCATAACTAAGTATATCATAATGATTTCGTTTATTACAGCATCCATGGGATAAATAAATTTAAAGGCTAATTAAAATATTAATAAATATTACAAAAAAATTCCATAAAAAATCCTCGAGAATTTCATTAGTATATTATATATTGTTATAGATAATTTTTTTTTTTTTCGC
Organism: Lasaia peninsularis; assembly: GCA_018236625.1. Taxonomy (NCBI): domain Eukaryota; kingdom Metazoa; phylum Arthropoda; class Insecta; order Lepidoptera; family Riodinidae; genus Lasaia; species Lasaia peninsularis. Next base: position 10,955 of record DVZL01002033.1, read on the forward strand.
CTCCAAAGATGTTCACGTGAAACAAAACGTGTTGGAGGGCCAAGTTTAGGCATGGTCGAGTTAGTAGAGTGCTGAGATCCAGGAACAACCAGACCGTTGTTATTTTAAAACATTTTTTATTTAAATTCGGATTCGCACACGAAGGGTTCTGCACCATATTTGCAAAAAAGGCATTAAAAATATTATTTAAATATCAATTTCATTGCGTTTTTTCAATATTTGTTGTTATAGCGGCAACAGAAATGCATTATCTGTGAAAACTTCAACTGTCGTAACTATCATGGTTCATGAGATACGGCATACTGACGGACAAAATATGCTACAAAATGTCATTTAATCATTTTTAGGGTTTCGTACCCAAAGGATAAAACCGGAACCCTATTATTAAGACTACGTTTGTCTATCTGTCTGTCACCAGGCTGTATGAAATAAAACGTGATGAAAGTTGCTAGAAAGTTGAAATTTTATACAGATGACACCTCCTGTTCCTGTTGTTGCAATGCAACACTTCCTGTTGCCGCACAACAAATACAGATTAAAATAAAAGGTGCTCCTATACAAGAAACATGATTTTTTGACGTTTTTAGAGACTAGTTGTGCCCACGACTTCATCCGCGTATTTGTTTTATTTTATAGCCTAAGCTATTCCATATTCAGCTATTTGCCAGTAAAAGTCCTGTCAACATCGGTTCCACCTTTTCAGAGATTAGCGGGTACAAACAGACAGACAAACAAAAATTACAAAAATAAACTATTTCGTTATATAATGTACCTATCACGTAAACATACATATGCATTTAGTAAAAATGGGTTATTTTAATATTAAATACAGACACTCCATTTTTTTCATTTCGTGCACTAGTGCGATTAGCACTTGGCCGGTTAATTAATCTTAAGAAACCTTGATTAGTGTGATACACAGTAATCTGGTCATTTCAGATATAACTGTAAATGACAGTTTTAGTGGTGTACTTTAGTCTAATACCTTAGTTGGCGGTCTCTTTGATGTGAATTACGAGTACACGGTTAATACGTCACAAGAAATTTATCATCTTTAAATTTAAGAAAGATTATGAAGACAAAGTATAGCTGGAGGAGTTCTGAATGTGTAGTACTGGCTTCCCGCCCGCGGCTTCATCCGCTTGAATTATTATGTAGCGTACGTAGATCTTTCTTCGACATATGTTCAGAAATTAGCAAAAAATATATTTTAGTGTCTGGAAAGACAAAGAGTCCCGTCATTTTAAATACAGACACACTGTGGGAAACGAAAAAAATCAACTCGTTGACCCAAAAAACGCCCAATTTACAATTATAAAATCTGTAGTTTTTTTTAATTATATGTAAAGGTTATGTTTAACAGCTCGTGTTATACGTCGTTAACTTTAATTTTTACAAATAAAAAATAAACATCGTCACGCCCACATCACTGACATGGTAGGCCTATGCAGCTACGATTAGGCGAGGACATTACAGTCTCATGATGTGACAGGTGTCCGTCGCCATATCGGATTCAAACCCTGGGTTTTCCCAAGATATTTTTTCCTTCACCATAAGAGTACTCCGAAAATGTGCATGTACATGGCGGGGTCTGAATCTGGACTACTAAAATGAAAGTTCGAAGCGCTAACCACTATGCCACCGAGGGCCGAGAAGTATAATATGATAAAAATCCGAATCTTTTAAACTTAAAAAACAATGTTTTTTCTGTTTTTTTAATATTTTTATTGTAATTTTAAATTTATTATGGATTTTGTGTTTTTTAGGGTTCCGTACCCAAGAGTAAAAACGGAGCCCTATTGCTAAGACTCCGCTTTCCATCTGTTTGTCTGTCTGTCACCAGGTTGTATCTCTAGAACCATGATAGCTAGAAAGTTGAAAATTTCATGTATGATGTATTTCTGTTGCCTCTTTAACTGTTTCCAAAATCAAATTAAAATAAATGTATAAAAGGTGCTCCCATACAACAAACGCGATTTTTTTCCATTTTTATAGAGAATGTTACGGAACCCTTCATGCCCGAGTCCAATTCGCACTTGGCCGGTTTTTTATACGATTATCTATTGGGGTGTGTGGTTTTACTCGGCGCATACGGCTTAATCGTTAAAACTAATTTTTAATCGTTTATGAAACCTGCTTTTGGCACGTAATTTTATATTCATTTACAATTATGGTGTCTTCGCGTGCAGTTATCTGCAGGTAATTTTTTTAAAAATCTAGCCGGTGGCTGCTGTATTTTTATAGAGTTTTTTTCCTTTATCTACTGATAAAAAAGAATTATTAATATAAATCACTACGAAACACCACGTAGGTTTCATAAACGAGTGCTTGGAATAGTTTGCATCATTTTAAGAATTAAGCATAATCAATAAATAAAAAGAAAATAAAAAAAAAGAAAAAGTAAATTAATATATTATATCCCAAACTAATTTAGTTAATTACACTCAAAATTATGTAACAGGTCCCTTTTTTAAAAGATTTTATTTAACTTGCATTGTAAGTACATATGTAGATAGTTATGTATGTTCGGGTGGAATCTTAGAATTCAATTTTGAAGTAGATATCTTCACCCGATTAAGTTGAAATGTTGTATATACACGTTTAGTTTGGATGGCACGATATGGTACATGATATCATTCTAAATCCAATATGGCGGACCGACCAAGATGGCGGAATAGTTGTTTTTTAAAGCACTTCTACAATATCGGTATCAAATTAAAAGGGCTCGTTGAGAGCAACACGAAAAATAATAATTAAGCTTTTCCTAAAAATTTTTTTTGCTTATAATTTATTTAGTTTCGTTTTAATTTTTTTTTTCGTTATTCCATCAACTAAATCTTTGGGCAATTCATTTAAAGTTATAGGTAATTACCGAATATTAGGAAGATTCTTGGTATTTTCTTCCGTGTTTGACCGTGACCTCTGTATAGAATAGACCATCTGCCTCCCTAGTCCCTACCAGGTAGCTTGTTAGAGATCCTCGACATATTGGACATAAATCCAATCTCGGGAACGTTGTTTTTTAGATTATCTAAAACGACTCATATAATAAGTTGCATATTTTGAGAATTGAACCCGGAACCTCGTGATCCTAGTCGGACATCGATTACTTCAATTGAAGTAAAAAAAAGGAAAGTGAGATTCAATTATGTATTTACTTCACAGTGTTTTTCTCCACATGGCTCTGTGCGACAGCTCTAAGCTTCCTCCACACTTTATGTTCGGCGCTGCAACTTCTTCTTATCAAATCGAAGGGGGGTGGAATGCTGAAGGTATTTTTTAAATTATTTTTATCATCCTCTTGTTTGTATGGGTCCCCTGAGCAGAATAGACCATCTGCCTACCAGGCAGGTCGTAAGAGGCAAGTATAGGTTAACTGGGTCATTTCCAACATGACCACTAGTGGTATAGTGCTGTTCAGTGACTCGCCCGGGTCCACCGCCTTACCTATTCCTGCCGTCATAATGACATTACCGTGATCCGGTCGGTAGTAGACTTGTATATACGGTCTAGCAGCCTCACTACAGACCACACTTTACCATCAGGAAGCCCGTGTGCTTGTTCGCTGTCTTATCTCATAAAAAAACATTACATAATCTTATTATACACTAGCTGTGCACGCGACTTCGTCCACGTTTTATACATTTCTAAAAAAAATTGAAATAAAAATAACCTCAACCATACCTTATTACATCAGCTATCTGCCAGTGAAAGTCCCATCGAAATCGGTCCAGCCGTTTCAGAGACACGGCACGGCACGCACAAACAGTCAGACACACTTGCTAATCATACATATGAACTAAGTAAAAAGCGGTTATTTTAATATCACACTCCAATTTTATTTATTTGTATATTGTGTTTTCAGGGAAAGGAGAATGCATATGGGACAGATTTACTCATGACAAGTCAAATGCTATCCCAGGAAATGCCACAGGGGACGTCGCTGCAGATTCCTACCATCGCTGGAGGGATGATGTGAAGATTGCTGCCGAGTTAGGACTTAATTTCTATAGGTATTGGAGACTTTTCGGTCGCCATGTCTAATGTAAAAACCCTTGTGTTATCTAAACGGCTCTGAACATGTATTTTGTTGTTCCTTAATAGCAATACTTATTCTATTTTTATTGGTACTTATCGAAGACGCGTAGTTATCCGTTGTAAGTTTTTTGGGTAAGAAAAGTTATTTTTAGGGTTTCGCACCCAAAGGGTAAAAATTAAAACATATTCCTAGGACTCTTCTGTCAGTCACCAGGCTGTATCTCGTGAACCGCGATAGCTACACAGTTCAATTTTTCACAGATTATGTTTCCGTTACAACAACAAATACTAAAAGCTACCATACATCAAGGGTGATTTTTTTGTAGTTTTTATAGGATTTTTGTATGTCTCCTATCCGATATAAGGGATATCCTGCTGTGATGTGTGTGTAGTGCTATTTAGTTATATTTTTTTATAAATTATAGTAAGGAACCCTTCGTGTGCGTCTGGCTCGCGTTTGACCGGGATTTTATAATTTATTAATTTGATTTACGCAGGTTTTCCATATCCTGGCCGCGTATCCTTCCCACCGGGTTTCCAAACAAAATCAGCAAGGCCGGTGTGAAATATTATAGTGACCTGATAGATGGTCTGCTGGCGGCAGGGGTGGAACCAGTGGTCACCATCTACCACTGGGAGCTGCCTGTGGCCCTGCAAGATCTTGGTGTGTAAGGCTATTTTTACTATTTTTAAACTTCCTCAAGGTGGTGTGGAGATCCTACACCAATTAAATCTGTACAATTAAATAAAATTTGAGTGTCTGTATGTAATATTAAAATATCTGCTTTTTACTAAATGCATATGCATGTTTACAAGGTAATTATATATACCAAAACAACATTTTTAGAATTTTTGTCGGTTTGTCTGCCTGTCTGTCTGTTTGTACCCTCTAATCTCTGAAACGGCTGGACCGATTTGGACGAGACCTTCACGGGCAGACACTACTAGTCTACTAGGTGATAGAGTCTTGCAACGATTCGCCCGGATTGGTACTACCGCCTCACCTATTCCTGTCACAATAGCGTCAGTGCTCGCCATTGTCGTGTTCTGGTTTAGAGGGTAGGGTAGCCAGTAAACTTACTCAAGCAAGAGGCTTACCATCCTAGCCTCTGGTTGGCAACGCACCCTTTCCACTTTTAATGTCTATAGCGACGTGTATTTCTTATCATCAGGAAA
>DVZL01002034.1:0-16168 GCA_018236625.1 Lasaia peninsularis
ACTGGACTTAGGAGTAGTGGATATACTAGCACACCTCTGCCTACCTCTTCGGGGATATTAGGCGTGAAGGTACTTTTACTTTTTCTTCTCCGTACTTTCCTTTCCTATTTTACATGATTTTGGGGTCGGCTACCTAAACTAGGCGACTTCTTAAGGTTGATATTTGAGCAAAGTAACTGCCATCTGACATTTCTAGAATGAAACTAAGCCTAATCCTGGATTAGGTTGTATATGAATAAACGAATCCGAGTTTCCTCACGATGTTTTCACTCATCATAAGGGCACTGAGAAAATGTACATAAGATAGAAAAATACATTGGCACACGATGGGAATCGAACGTAGAACTACTGGAATGGAAATCCAAAGCCTTAACCACTACACCACCGATGCTCAACTTTATCTGTAACAACAACTTGAATTAACTATTACATTGACAATTATAGTGGTTCCATCTATTATTTTGTCATCGATTCCATATTCCAAAAAGATCCAAATTCCAAAAAAAAAAATCCAAAAAAAAATTCGATTTCCTGGAAATATCGGCAACATCATAGTTATATTTAGATAACGATACAAGTGAACAGAGTCTTTCTGCTATATTTTAATATTTTTGGTCGCCAATTTCGTATAATAAGACATTTTTAGGGTACTATCCATATGTAGGTACTAATATTATAAATGAGAGATTAACACTGTCTGTCTGTTGCGTTTTCACGCCTAATCTCTTAACTGATTCTAATGAATTTTGTTACAAAGATAGAGTTGACCTTGAGGAATAAGATAGGCTACCTTTTAACCGACAACAATATGAAGAGGGTATTTTTTATCATACTATAAAATTGACAAATACTTTCGGTAAAATACAAATATAAAGCATGTTGTATCTTATAGATAAGCGTAAAAAATCTCAGCGCTGTTGTCCTGTCAACCAGATCTCATATATAATAAATAAATATTACTGGACAAATTACACAAATTGATCCCCAAAGTAAGCAAATTATATGCTTGTGTTATGGTGTTAGTCAACGATACTAATACATAGAAATATATAAATAGATACCAGGATAAATTTAATAATCACCCAGACCCGGAAATACAAACATCTATGTTTATCACACAAATGCCTGTCCCCGTCAGGAATAGAACCCAAGCCTCGCGGTTATTCGATGCGGTTAGGCGTGTACGCTAGCAAATCGGCCAACGAAGCGGTCAAACAATATGTTTAAAAAAACCAAAGGTATCTTTTCTCTGTTAAACAATAAGCTGACGACCTTGAACTCCCGGGCAGCTTTCCAAAAGTAGTACCTAAAAATCATCTCAAATATGTAAGATTTCAAAAATGGATTACAATCAATCCATTCCTTTAGGACCTACGATGTCACACAAACACACACACATACACACATGCATACAAATACGCACACATACGCGCGCTCTTTTTCTGTCTTCCATTAATTACTATATTCCGTTATAGCTATATCTTAAAATGTTTATTTCTAAAGCCGCTAAATAAAGCGATTTATAAGTTGCTGAATTCGCTTGTCACTCGTACCTCTCAAACCCTTTTAGAGAAGGGTTTAGTTTATATTATACGATGTAATCCTAAAGATGTCTTAAGTGCCTCTTGTTTAGTTTAGAAATGTGTGAAATTTCTCAGTCCTACCCCTCCCTGATTATCTTGAAGACTGATTGTATTAACTAATTTTCCTGTAAATTTAGAGATATTGAAATACAATTCTACTGCAACAACTAAACACTAGACTAACTGAACTTCTTTTATGTATATAAAATATTTTTCCAATTAAATAGAAACCGGAAAAGATGAAACTTTTTAGTCATGTTATATTGGTCAGTCATGTCAAAATTTCCATTCCATGTTGTCGCCTCTGTGGTGTAACGGTATGGCTGTCGCCTGTTAAAACCCTTAGCCGCCTAGGGTCCCGGGTTTAATTGCCAGGTCGAGTAACTTTTTTTAAAGGTTTTTCAGATTATTGTGAGTAAGCATTACATTGCCCGGGATCGGAATGTGCCCGAAGTGGCGATAAACTTGCCACCTATCACATTATGAGCCCTAGTACTTTAGCTAATCGTGGGTGTTCTAGTACATCTACTGGACTTACGCGTCGTGGATCTTCACCTCAGTTTACCCCTTCGGGGATAATAGGCGTGAAGGTACTTTTTTATTAAATTTCGATTAAAAACCATACAAGTTGATACCCTCGGTTACAAAGATAACCTTTATATACTCATTTCATTCAATTCACATTAATTAGGAAGTATAATACTCAAAGATCACATATTTTTATGAGCGTGGGCGAGCAGAGTGTTCAGCTTGCGAAATCATTATTAAAGTGGGTGGGATTATATGCAACGCCAACACCAAAGCTGTTCCCCGGAAGAACGAACCCTTCTGACTATCAGTGGGGATATACGGAACCGTTCATATGCGAGTCAAACTGGTCTAAAAGTCAACTGTTTTTAATGTAGATGAAGCCGCATGCCACAGCTTGTTTCTTCTAAATATAGGTACGTAGAAGTTATAAGCTTATTTAACTGATAGGAACTTGGAACCTTGAGCTTGACTTGTGATTGTCTGTTTGAATAATACACGGCGTGCCGAGGTTCAACTCTGGCTGTCAGATCGATTGAAAGATGAATGCGTCAGGAATTTTTTACTATCCATTTGTATAAGGATTCGGAGTTTCTTTAAAGATCAATTACATGCTCTAAAGACTATGCTGACCTTTTAAATAAGGAAGTTATAAAAATTTGAGACAGAATTGAGTATCAACGTACTTAGTATTCGAAGTTATTGTGTAGATTGTTAAATAGAGAGAAGCCTGATACTCTTCAGCCTGCCCACAGCCTTATTGTTAGTATCAAGACGCACATTATCTCCACCTTTATTTCGTATATATTCTATCTCCACGAAAAGATTTGATTTGTCTTTCCTAATGCGAATGGCTAAGGAGTGAAATTCACTGCCTGCGTGTGTGTTCCAGATCAATATTTGCTATCTTTAAGTTCAGAATGATCGTTGCATATAATTCCCCGTATTGGTCCGGGTTCCGTTGTAGAATAGGCTAATCTGCTGCGAGCTTACGAGCTGCCTTCCACCCAGGCAGCTCGTAAAAGGCGAGCACAGTATCTATTGTCACCAATACCGTGACATTGACTATGTGGTAGAGTCTTGCAACGATTCGCCCAGATTGATACCACCGCCTTACCTATTCCTGCCACAATAGCGTCAGTGCTCAACATTATCGTGTTCTTGTTTGGAACTTACTCACGCAAGAGGCTTACCATCCCAGCCTCAGGTTGGCAACGCACCATTTCCACTTTTGGTGTCTATAGATGACGTATATTTCTTACCATCAGGAAATCCGTCTGCTTGCTAAATAATAGATTATATAAAAAAAGAATAGGCTGTATCTAAATAGGTATGTTCCATCTTCGCCCACCTATTCACTTAACATCAGGTGAGATGGTGGTCAAATGCCTGCTATTATCAAATAAAAAAATCATGACATTGTCATTTATCTAAATCTAAGTTTCAATATGCACGAAATAATGTTTTTCCACCATTCTCAATTTTTTAAATGATTGAAAGAGTGTCGATGGAAAAATGAGAAAGGGCATGCTTCGATGATTCCGTCATGAAAGATGAAAGATTGACAAATGAGAGTTTCTCTTAAAATCTGGAGACCCGTGTGCTTGTTCACTGTCTTATCCCATAAAAATACATTTTGTTAATTTTGTACTGAACAAAGAAAACATTTACGTCCCGTACTAGTTTTACACTGAATTACAGCAAAGTAATAATTCTCGGTCTAAATGTTTACATTTTTTGGCTGCCGTAAACAGAAGAAATTGCTTTCGGACAAAAGAAACTATTGAACAGTCGTTAATTACTTAACATCCTACTAGCAACGAAATGAGATGCAACATAATTAATTTTCGGAAATACAGTAAATTTTAAGGAAAGAAAAAGAGAAAAAAAAATACAAAGACAACTACACTACAATAAAAAAATAACAAAATATTAGAGGAATATGACTAGTAGGATTACATGGCGAAAATATGTTTGTTTGTTTATCTGAAATTAACGGGTAAACATTTGTGCCGAATGGGACAAGTTTACGCGAATATGATACGAAGAGGGATGTAGGGTACTTGCCCATCATTCAAGTGGTTCCCGTGGGATAGATAACTTTTCAATGAGAACAGCGTTGCGTACAACATCTAGTTATTTGAATTTATATAAATAAATAAAATTGGAGTTTCTGTATGTTATATTAAAATAACTGCGTTTTACTAAATGCATAAGTATGTTTACAAGTTACATAATATACCAAAATAGTACTTTTTAGAATTTTTGTCTATCCATCTATCTGCTTTTCTTTCTGTCTGTTTGTAATGTATAAAATAAAATAATTAAATAAAAAGGTACATAAATCGTACAGCTAGTACAAAATAATGCTCGTTTCATTTGAAATCAACGATACGAAAACATAGTCGTAGTTTACGCATTGAACAAAGGCAGTAGTGTTATAAATTCATTTTGCAATTTGTTGAGAACGAATTAATTCTTGGATTTGTGTACTTTAATTTATTTCTCTTATTATTTACTAAGACAAGTACATTCACAAATATTTACAAACTTTTTGCTCTACAGTGAAGGCATTATCAGCGATCGTATGTATAATACTTAATTATTAAATGATTTACAAAATGATAGACCATAAAAAAAATATTATTTTCCTTTCATACTAGATGTTCTGGCTAATTCCTTGTCGCCCGGCTCACGACATGCATTTTTTTTTTTATTTTTAAAATGTTTTAGTAACGAAATAAATGAAATAAGACAAATTCAATAATAGAAACTCATGAATATCAGTGTAGCCGAACTTGTTTTATAAATAGTATCTATACATAAGGGTGGTGTCATACTTCTGTTTAAAAATATTTAAAACATTAGTAAAAATTTTTTAAGAAACATACAATTACAATGTTAGAAAATGTTTTCATATAATGTTATAAATGTAAACATTTTCCGTCAGTATAGGAGCACTAAAACATTTAACAAATCCTATCAGATTGTAACATTTACTAATATTTGTCAATGCATTATTGTTAGAAAATGCAATTTCTAACAATAATGCAATTTTAAAACATTTCAAATTGCAGTGTGGCAGAACCCTGACACGACTTGTTTTATCTATAAGATTTAGTTATTAGAAAAAACAACAGCGTACGAGAGCCAAACCTCAAGTCTTAAATGTGTGTTGGGCTTAGAGGTTTTTAAGTTGCAAAGAGAAGGGAAGCCCAAGTAAATTACCGACGTTTAGAGCTCGTGCTCCACTTAATAGCGGTATTTAAACACGTATGTACTTTTGAAACATTGCTCTTGTATTAAAAACAATATCCCTCAAGACCACGCTGAGCTTAACGAGCTTTCTTGTGTACTTATTTTATTCTTAAAAAAGATGAATACGTGTATTTGACACAAATAACTTATTTATTTGTTAACCGATTCTGAAAATATTTCTGAAAACTGCATCCACATCGGCTAAGCCGTTTCTGAGAATAGCGTGCACAAACATACAGACATACATATAAAGTAAAAAAACACTGTTTTGGTTTCTCTTGATTATATATTTTATATCGCAACTTCGTGCACATTTCAATTCCGATAAATGTAATGCTTACTCAGAATAATCTGAATAACATTTAAAAAAAGTTGCCTGACCTGGGAATTGAACCCGCCACCCTACGCGGCTAACGGTCTTAACAGGCGACAGCCGTACCGTTACACTACAGAGGTCATTTATCACTGTTTATTATCAAAATACTCAGAGTAAGATCGATGCATATAATTCATTAAGATAATTATTAATTAATTTTAAAATGGGGCTCATACACATAAACTCTGAAAACATTAACAATTCTTGGGTAGTCGTTTAAAAACAAATATCAATTGTGCTTTTGTGGAAACAAAACAGATATTACAGTTACGGTTTGTGTAGTTTATTAAAATACAATGGCAATATTCAGGTATAATAAGCAAATTATGTAAATATCCAACCTTTGAAATTAAATTTATGAAATATTAGTATGACGTCGCATCTCTCCAAACTAATTACTTAATGTTGGCTCACTCTTCTCGGAATGAACAAAACAATGTATTTTCATGCTAATTTACTCCTGTAGTATGTCTACAATCAAATCAAATTAATTATATTATGTGGTACAGTACGCTACAAATATCAAAGTTCTAATAGCCACCGAAATTTTGTCTCCATATTCCATATTAGGTTCTTTTAAGAGAGATTATGATACAGTGCTTCAGTAAAACTGTCCAAGTTCAACTTCGATTGGCACTCAAAAGGTTCCGTACCATTATATATGAAATCGCCTCTGTGGTGTAACGCAACGGCTGTCGCCTGTTTTCAATTCCCAGGTCGGGCAACTTTTCTTATATGATTTTCAGATTAATCTGAGTAAGCATTACATTGCCCGGGATCGGAATGTGGTCGAAGTGGTAATAGGCTAGCCACCTATGACATAGCCCTAGTACCTTGGCTAATCATGGGTGTTCTAGTATATCTGCTCGACTTGTGAGTCGTGGATATACTGGCAGACCTCTGCCTACTCCTTTGGGGATAATAGTCGTGAAGGAACTTTTTTATATATGAAAAAGGGCAAAAAACTTTTATCATAATATGGGAGCAACTTTTAAATAACAGTATCACTATTTGTTGTTATAGCGGTAACGAAAATTTAAATTTTCTAGCTATTACGGCTTATAAGATTGAGCCTGGTGACAAACATACTTCGAAGTCCTAGTAATAGGTTTCCGGTTTTTATCCTTTTCGTAAAGAACCCTAAAAAACCGACCGCTGGGAGTGGAATTTTGGTTCTGTGAAATCATGTGGTTAGGTTGTATGGATGCCGACCTTTAACTGACGGCAACAGAAATGTATCTTCTGAGAACGTTTCTTTCTAGTTTCCTTACGATGTTTTCCTTTACAATAAAATTAGAAATCTAATAAGTACATGACAGGTTCTAACATGGACTACCGAAACCGCAATGCGGAGCCCTAATCACTAGACCACGGAGGCTTTTTGGTTCTTAAGCACTTCAGATTTTTTATAATATTTACTTAATTGTGATTAAAAAAATCTATTGATGTTTTACAACATAGTTTTATTTACTGCAAAGTTTAAAGTAAATCTTATAAAAGTATTTTTCCCTCTTTTGTTTCTAAGAAAAATGTTTCTCTGGGGAGACCTAATTGAAAAAGTAAAGAACGCATCTAAAGGATGCGTTCTTTACTCTTTCAATTCATACAGTGTTCATACAGCAAGAAACTAAATTCATACAGTGTTGTGTGCTTTTATATAAAATTCTCAAATAAAAGTAGCCTAAGCTACTCCCTAATACATCAACTGTAAAGCAGTGAGTCTCGACAAAATCGGTTCAAACGTTTCAGAGATTAGCGGGTACAAACAGACAGACAAAAAACTAAAAATACTATTTTAGTATTTGTACCTTGTAAACTTACATATGCTGTTTCATATGTATTTAGTAAAAAGCGGTTATTTTGATATCACATACAGACACTCTCTCTCTCTCACAATTTCATTTATTTGTATAGATATTATATATTTCTGTACTAAAATAATCCTAACTGATATGAAAAATCCAATTAATTTAGCTGCAACAAAATAAACAAGTAAAAAGTTGCGTCCGGCAATCTAGTGAAAATAAATAGCGTGGTTTATAATTTCATACAATTTAAATAAACTTCAATTTGTATGCACGTTGATCTGAAAATCGATGTTGTATGTAAATACGATGTTAGAATGTTATATTGCCAATATATTTTACACAAAGGGACTGCATTCAGAACCGTCGTGTTATACTTGTGATATATTGAAAGCATTGCATCTTCGATGAGGAGTAAAATCTGTCTCAGACCCCGCCTTATGATATAACTGAAACTCAAACTCAATATTTTGTTGATTTCGTTTTGCACCTAACAAATATATCATAAAAAAAATAAAATCTGGGTTCAAATTAAACCAAATAATAACGATATAAACATAAATAAATGTTTTATATATTGTTTATCATTTTCTTTTATTACGATATCTCAAATTTATAAATATTAGAAAATTTTGTTCCTCCCCACTTTTTTCAAAATTGTTTCTATTTTTGATTTTCTTTATAATTTCTGAGTGCTATTACGGCGAAAGAAAAAGGTGAGGGAACCCGGGATTTGTGCCCCACATATAGGCGGACTTGCCACCTGTCATATCATGGGATCTAATATTCATAATGTACCTCTGATACTGTTTTCGGGGGTATCAGTGTGAAGATTTTTTTTTCTAGTAGGTATTGTAAACATTTCGCATGCAAAATAAAACAATATTGTAATACATAAGACAATTAATTAGTCTCTTCCAGTCAGGGTTAGCTTGCGAGAGTATGGCACTATAAATAAGGAACTATAACCGTCACGGCAATACGGCTACCAGTTTATATTTACTATAAAGTAAGGAGATCGGTGAGCGTTTGTGGCACCCATTATATATTGATATACGGAACCCACAGCACCCCGGAGTGTTAGCTATTAGTTCCGGCTGGCGTCGTATTCATTTACTGTTAGCAGCGTGATCTTCGATTTGATTTAATGTGTGAGCTTTCGATTAACTTTTCATTATATTTCTATAGCATCAAGTTATAAACTCGAAGTGATTTTAAATTTAAATAAAATTTATTTTCACTTTAATTTTTCTCCCGAAGTCACTAACAATATGGCCAGTGTGAGAGTGCTATGTATCAACTCGCTTGATATAGGGATCCATCATCTTACCTATTCCTACCTCTATAATGACACTATGGTGTTCCGGTCTAGAGGGTAGGGTAGACGATAGACTTGCACTTAAAGTTTAACAGCCCGACCTCAGGGCAGCGGCGCACCTACAACATCTATGGTGTCTATAGGCCATGGTCGTCTCATGCCATCAGGAGACCCGTGTGCCTATTCGTTGTCTTATCCCATAAAAAAGTCTTCAATACAATATATTGATTTTTTATGCGGTTTTAAGTAAGTGCCCTCCTTGTGATAAATCGTTTTATAGAGATAAAAATAATTTTAACATCATCTGACACTAGATGTCGTTAAACGTTATTTCAATAACCTGAGCAAATGTTGATCATCTGCATGGTTTTTATTAATTTCTACTAAAAACTTATAAATGTATCATCACATAATAAAACGTTTCTCTAGGAAATAAATATTTAAATAAAATCTGACGCTAGATGGCGCTAAACGCTATTACAATTACCTGACCAAATTATATGAATATGTAACTCTATTCCCCTATTGATTCGTTAAAACTTTATCATTAAATAACCTCCGTCAAACAAACACATTCAACAAAACAAACTTTGTCACCGTGCAAGATGCAAATACTTCGGGGGTCAAATCAACGAACAATTGTTCTAACTTTACTTCATTAAATGTTCAATGTATCTCAAAGCACATCCTCGTCAGAGCTTTCTCTCTGAATTAGCTCTCGTTTATTTAATACTCGTGACAATCAGAAGGGGTGGTTTGAATATAACGATCTAAGATGCTACTTAACATGGTGCCGGGGAGCTCTTAATTTACTTTCTACTTGTGTTCGAATTTAATTTGATATAGACGGATCACGTAGGAAGAAAAACAAATATTAAACACATACCTACCTAATAACTTCACGTCAAGTCTTTTTGTTTTTTAGAAAAACAAATAGTAAACACCTACATATTAATTCACGTCAAGTCTTTTAGATTTTAGAGAAACAAATATTAAACACATACATAATAACTTCACGTCAAGTCTTTTAGTTTATTTAGAAAAAAAAATTAACACATACATAATTACTTCACGTCAAGTATTTTAGTTTTTTAGAAAAACAATTATTAAACACATATCTACCTAATAACTTCACGTCAAGTCTTTTAGTTTTTTAGAAAAACAAATAGTAAACACATACATAATAACTTCACGTCAATTTTTTTTAGTTTTTTAGAAAAACAAATATTAAACACATACATTACAACTTCACATCAAGTCTTTTAGTTTCTTTTTCTTTTTTTTACAATGAACAAGCACACGGGTCTCCCGATGGTAAGAGATTGTTGTCTCTTACCATCAGGAGATCCGTGTGGCTTATAGACATCAAAGATGTAAGTGTGTCACTGTCTGTGGTCGGGCAGTTAGACCTTATGTCTAAGTCTACCGGTTATCCTCCTGATCGGAACATGACAATGTCGTTATGGTAGCAGGAATAGTTAAGGCATTGGATCCCTATTCGGGCAAGTTGCGACACAGCGCACTACTAGTCATGTTAGCCCAGTTCACTCCTGTGTTCGTCTTTTGTTTCCTACATACATATTACAAATGTTAATAATTATTTATACAAAAAAAAATTGACTTCATGCCTATTATCCCTGAAGTGATAGGCAGAGGTGTGTTACTATATCCACTACTCGTAAGCCTGTACGCTCGTAAGCGTAATAGATATACTAGAACACCCACGATTAGCCAAGGTACTACGGCCCTGATGTGATATGTTTGCAAGCCTATTGCCACTTCGGGAACATTACAATCGCAGGTAATGCAATGCTTATTCAGAAAAATCTGAAAAATAAGTCTAATTATTTATGAAGCTGAATTTATTGATTTGTACGTTGAAAAAGTTTTATTTTAAATCACAATCAACCTAAAAGCTTGTCAGAATATTCACTAATTCATATTTTCCGTTGCGCATTTCATATATTTTTTTTATTTCGTAAAATGAAATAAAAAAAGGTTATTTGCTGAATATTTGTGTTAAACTATATGTGTTATGAAAAAAAACAAATCTAGTGTGGGTCAGTACCGCGCATGAAAGGTTCTGTACTATTATGTATAAAAACGGCATACAAATTACGTTTGTTGTATGATAGCACCCTTTATATATTTATTCTATATCGTTTTTAGTACTTGTTGTTATAGCGGCAACAGAAATATATCATCTGAAAATTTCAACTTTGTAGTTACCACGGTTTATGAGATACAGCCTAGTGACAGTCACACCGGTTTACAAATCCGTTTTTATCTTTTTGGTACGGAACCCTAAGAAGGAGGGCGTGTAATATTTATTATTAATATCTACTTATTATTTCACTTACATTCTTGCTACAAAGCTACAAAATCTTTTGTCGGTAACTAACATTTTTCTCGTGAATTCGAAACACGAACCAAGATGGCCGATCTCGGTAAAATGTCTTGAACTTGATTTGTGACTTCACGAATACCACTGAGGAGTGCCAACAGAGGAATCGGAAAATTTTATATCGTCCCATAAAAGTCGCGACGAAAACATTATAGTGCACTTTTATTTCGCAAGAAAGACCCAGGTCATAGAATCTTTTAACTTTTGTTTATGTTATGGCGAAAGTTTTGGCATATTAGATAAAATGTTATTCCGTCAAATTTTCTATTAGAATAAAATCTAGAAGCACGGAAGTGTTCCGCCATGATCATTTAAGCAATGCGCTTCACTCACTTGATGAAAATCTCTTCGGCCACGTATTAAAGTTATTCATACAGTTTTTTTACAAAATTCAACCCATTTTTATTTGACTTAGGCTTTCTTACTTGTAAAAGCTATAGCATATAGTGGTAGAGACTTGGCTCAACACGATATGAGTGATTCTATATTATTCATCGTTAGCACTTGGTGAAACTCACATATAACTTATAAATGAAAATTATTTTTTAAATAGCCAACCACTTTTGCGTTTTACAGTATCATCAGGGCTAAAACTTAAGTTTTATATTTTATAGTTGGTTGCCTATTTAAAAATAATTTTCATTTATAAGTTGTATGTAAAAAAGTAAGTGTTTTTAATTTAAAATATGAATATCAGTTACAAGTACTTGGGGTAGAGTGCTATGCAAAAACTCTCCCTGGTAGAGATCTACCAATTTATCTATACTGACCACCATATTGATACCATCGTGTTTTGATCTCCAGGGTAGGGTAGCCGCTAGATTTGCATGTCAGGTCCAACAAACCAGTTACAGGATATTAACTCATCCACAATATTTATGGTGTCACTTATAGACATCCTGACGCTTAGATTTTAGGCTGTAAACGGAACATGACACTAATGAGATACACTATTGATTAACTATAGAAAAGATAAACTTGGCACTACTCTGTGATGAAATAATATTCATTGATAACCCAAGGGCATTAATGAATATTATTTACAAAATAATATTCATTTACAACCTAAGGGTACAAATGAATATTATTTGATACTGTTCTTATGTTCCAGGTATTTTCAATTAAATTAATAATACATTGCAATGTTATTTGGTTACAAACGGCTTTTGTCCATTGCTGATTGAATGTGCTACTAACAGATCGTTTTTCATTCAACAATGCACAACCCGATATATTTATTGAGCGCTAAATCAATTACGTATTGCCGAGTCTCATACACAATTTATATATTGGTATGTAAAACATGAATCAGGTTAACAGGGTTGTATATTTTTGACAGACCAAACAACTTTTCTTTGATCTTTTAATCGCATAAAAATTTATAGTTCAACTATCACAATAATATACAATTACGTAGACGCTTTTTGCGTTATACAAACAATTAAGTACTGATGACTGTGATTCTGTAACATTGAAGGACACCTTCAAGAAATGAGGTTATTCAATATTCATAGCTAAAAGGATAATTAATAAAACAGAAAATATTTTATTTCACGTAGAAATTACAAGCGGTTTTTGTGACGCGTTTATATAATTAAAAAAATTACCACCGTATCGGAACGCGGCCACTTACTGAGAAGATCCCCCGAATGAAAATTAGCGTACTTGTCTTTTATATTATTTTTAAAATACCTAAATATAGAATTTCACAACAATTAAAGAGGATGAAAGAGAAGCAATTAATCCCAAGCATTCTTAACATCTACATATTCTGCATTATTATAGTTACCTTTTTAGATTATTTTTTTAATGCTAGATCTTTTATGTGGTAGGCAAATTTTTCCATGAAGGATTTATTTATGTGGTAAAATGGTGCACAAGCAAAGCTCTACTGATAGTAAGATACATCCATGGTCTATCGACTTTTTGGTCATAGGTCGTTCGATATTTGTAATCGTAGGATAATAAAACATTGGTAATGGCTATAGGAGACCTAGATCGACGTACCACGACCGAACTGTTCGTTTATCATCCGAGGTGGTGTCAAGAGTTTTCGAGACCGTCGTATTTGTATAACGAGAGAATAGAATGTAGAAGCTGGGCGAGTATGTTGGAATTGTGATATTTAGCACGTACTCTCTGCCTGCCGTTTGCCTGTAAAAAGAGATCAGTGGAAATTACTTATTACCAAGTAGGTACGGTTTGTATCTTGCCTTCTTTTGATGAATACATCTCGCTACAAATATATTTAAAAATTGTTTTTTTTAATATCTCTCTTTTTTATTTTTTTGTTATCTTTTTTTTTATACTTCTAACAAGTTAGTCATATTTTTGGAATAACTGGTACATAGTTGACAATATTAGGTCCCAAGATGTGACATGCGGCAAGTTATAGTTTTTCCTATAAGTGCACATGGAAAATGTACTTAAGTTAGAAAAACTCATTGGTACATGACGGGGGTTGAATCGGGATTACCGGAATTGAAGTCTGAAGCGCTGATCACTTAAATTAACGTGGAAAATATTTCGCGTCAATGAGTTTTTAACATTCCAGCCTAAACATTAAATTGAACTTATTATATTTCATTCATTATACAAAAATCATTTTCTCAAAATATTGTTAACAAAATTGATGTTAAATGGCTAATGCTTCTGTTTTTTTATGAGATAGATTTAATTTTAATTTAAATGTTTATTCAAATAAGTAAACATCGAACATTTATATTTCAGTTAGTGTTGTTAAACCTACAAGACAAATGTATCGATAGTTATAACATCGATTGTTTCATTAAACCGTCAATGATAAAATTTACGATAAATATAATTTATCGATCATTTCACACTTTTTATATCATAAAAATGTATGTACACGTCTCAGCTGTTGTATATAATGATTATAATTGATACTTCTTGAATACAGATATTTAAGAGATTAGTGGTGCGTTGTCAATCTGAAGCCACGATGTTGAATTGTTATTTTGCTTAGGTAAGATAACCTATCATCCTTAAACTCAGCCTTTAAACTGTTAGTGACATTAAAGATTTTTAGATGAGACGTTGTTGCTTAGTAAAAAATAAATGCTTTGATTTAAAAATATTTAATGTAATTTTTCTAAATTTTTTTATGTGGTGTGGTTAAAATGGTGCACAAGCAAACAGCTCTATCTATCGATTATCACAGATGTCAGAGGTGAATCTTTATCGATATTTGTTATAGTAAGATTCTAAAACATCGGTATTTTACAAATTATCATTCACATCTCTTAGTAAAATATATTGACGGATTTCAAAGCTATGTTTAATCTGACTGTTGCTGCCTAGCTTTTTGTTCATAATATCTGAGTGTTTGTATATAAACTGAATGCATTTCCAATAAACCTAATTGCGTTTCCACATATTGAACTCTCACAACACATTTAATTTTTTCGATTACTTTGCTTTATTTACAAGCCCGTGAGTTTTGAAACTAATTCAATAAAACTAACGGCCAAGCGTGAGTTGAACTCTTGAACGAAGGGATTATCCTATTGACTTTAAAATCGGCAAATATAATCATGTTACACAGGTATAACTTAATTTTAATTTCCTATTATGAAGTGAATATGTAATTAAATAATCTGAGAGTATATCGAGCGACGACTACTCTTTACCGTGATCTAAATGTATATTATAATATGGGTAGTGACATCTATTGGTCGGGTCGGGTTGTTCGTTAAATGGTAGCCCCCTGTATTAATTTTATCTTATATTTTATTATTCGTTGCTATAGTGGTAATAGAAATATGCTATGACAATTTCAACTGTGTAGCTATCACGGTTCATGAGATATAGTTTGGTGACAGACGGACGGACAAAGAAGTTTCGTTTTTATCTTTTTGACTACGAGACCCTTAAAATAACGTACCGGTAAATTAAGAAATCCGTTTTTGAAGCTAATTAAAATATAGCAGTACAGTTTTATTAGATTTAAATTTGTTTTTTTTATATATATCTGTTACCTTTATATATTTTTTACATACAATTGGATATTCTATTAACAAATAATATATTCAAATATTGTGTACCAAATAACTTCGTAACATTCTTAAAATAATGTAAATTTACTTGCATTTCTTTAAACTTTTGTTATTACAGAACCAACAACAAAACAAAAGCATTTCTGTTTTAAATTTAAATTTTACAGTCATTAGAGTTAGCATACTTGAATATTAATAAACAGCTGTCCCTGAATTTATTTTTCTGCGGCATAAAGTAATCGTTGTTTCAAGTTTATTTCATATTTAGGGTTCCGTAATAGTAAAGACTCCGTTGTCCGTATATCGTATGTCATCAGGTGTATCTCATGAACCGTGAAATTTAAATGTCCACTGATGAGATTATATTGTTGTTACTGTAACAACAAAACATATAAACAGAATAAAATTAATATCGAAAAAGAGTCTTTCATATCAAAGAACGTGATTTTTGCTGAATATCCAGATAATGTGATGGAACTCTTCATATACGAATCCAACTCGAATTTGTTTTTTTGTCTGTGTGGTGCGAATCTGAGGTCGAGCGTTATAGTAGGTGGTTATCTGAAAAACTTTGCCTTAGATTAGATTTGCGTTCGAAATGACGACGGACTTGCCACCTGTCACATTTTAGGACCTAATACTTTCGATTAATTGTGAGTGTATAATTACTAAGGCTCGATCGAGATCTCGGTCTCGGCATTCTCGGCAACAAATTATAGCGGGAACTCGGTCTCGGTTCTCGATTAAAAATCGGCGAGATTCTCGGCCATGACCGAGACTGTAGTACTTACGTATATCGGGATTCAAATTTCCCGCGCCGCACGCATACATATTCGTCATTGAAGGTTGAAAACGCTGAAAAATTACTTTTTATGTGTTA
>DVZL01002035.1:0-16168 GCA_018236625.1 Lasaia peninsularis
AGAAATACTTAAATAGATACAAGAATAAATTTAATAAACACCCAGACCCGGAAATACAGACATCTATGTTCATCACAGAAATGCCTGTTCCCGTCGGGAATCGAACCCGAGCCTTGCAGTTAGTCGACACGGTTAGGTGTGTACGCTAGCCAATGAGGCGGTCGATGTATATGTAGACAAGGTACTTGTAACAAAATAGTATTTTTTTATGTTTCCGTCTATCGGTCTGTCTACGGATACAAACCGCTAAACTCTGGCACGGCTAGATCGATTTTGACGGGACTTTCATTAATAGACAGCTAATTTAATAAGGAATGGCTTAGGCTACTTTTATTTTTGAATTTTGTTATAGAAATGTGTTAAATAATATAATTAAATAAAAACCATCCATATGTGGTTGATATACCTCGTATTAAAACGAAAAAGTTCACCTCTTCTTTCATCCTTCGTACTGTTGGAGATTGATATTCACTTCCTGAAGCAGTGTTCCCTATGAATTATAATTTGGGCGTTTTTAAGGCTAGAGTGAATAGGCTGCTTCTGGCTTAGTATATCTCCATCCTTGACTACAACATCACTTTCCATCAGATGAGTTCTATGTCATTATATCTATAAAAAAACGCGGAAGAAGTCGCGGCGCCCGCCAGTATGTATATAAAAAGGCCCCTTAACGAAACCAGCATGATCGTGCAATGCGCGCTGCGTGGTCGTGAGAGCGCGAGAGATAAGTGCGAGGTCGCGCGACGTCACGATCATGGAACCCTCCACGAACTCACCAGCGAATGCTTTACGCAGAAATATACTACACTAATTATTCAACTTGCTTTTACAATATTAGAATAGGCGAATTTATTTTACCAGCAGACTTCGTACGCGTTTTTAATTATTTTATTTTCATACGTTACCAAAAGTAAAATTCTAAAATTAAAGTAGCCTATGCTGTTATTTATAAAATCAGCTGTCTGCCAGTGAAAGCCCCATCAAAAATGGACCAACCGTTTCAGAGATTAGCGGGTACAAACAGACAGGCAGACGGACATACATACAAAAATCTAAAATATATTATTTTGGTATCTCGTCGTGCTCATCCAACGTTACTTTATGGAAGTGAAAGTTGGATATGTTAGAAGCAGCATGAAAAAAGGAAAAATGCGGTCGAAATTCGTGCGCTCCGCAATATTTGTGGAGTAACGCTTGCGGACCGCATTCGTAATAGTGAGATCAGAGATAGAAAGAGATTGAAAGAAAATGTCGGTGTAAAAATGAGAAAGGGCATGCTCCGATGGTTCGGTCATGTAGAAAGAAAGACGAAAGATTGACAAAGCAGATATACAATGCGAACGTGGATGGCGGTACGGTCGTACGGGTATATTATACATGTTTTCTTCAATCAGTCTTTCTTTTAATCAAAACTCAATCAAAATCTGTTGGGTAGTATATAATATCCAAAATTTTCCCATCAAAAGTATAAGTGATTTTAAGACTAAAATATCTCATAACTCGAAAACGCCAGCACAAAATATAAGCGTCTTAAGTAAATCTTGGTACACAGGCGAGTCGCTGCATTGGCAGTAATAGGAACGAAATAAACCGTATTTCTTTATCTATCACATTTCTGACTTCTTCTTGGTTAGGTGAGAGCTCTGATGGTCTAGTGGTTCGTGTTTCAGTCTTCGACTATTGTAGTCCGGGTTCATATTTCGCCATATGCTAAAAAAAAATTAAAAATCCCGCAACCAGTTATTGAAATTTGTTCAAATCTAAGATGGGGCTAAGTTTCTCTTCTGAGTTGGAAAGGTCAGATGACACTTGCTCTGTGTTAAGACTGACGCTTTAGAACAATGCCCTAGATTGAGTAGCCGACCCCGATATGATCTGATATAATAAAAATCCGTCAAGTGCGAGTCAGACTCATGTTATTGATGTTCATGAGATAGATTACCAGGCTGTACCTGGTAACAGACAGACAGACAGCGGAGTCCTAGTAATAGGGTACCGTTTTTTACCCTTTGGGTGCGGAACCCTAAAAATGGGATAAAGCTAAGACTAGAAGAAGGCTATAGAGTTTATACTTCCCATCACGAGAAGCTATAATTTTTGTAAACAAACTTCTTTTACCAAGAAAATATTTTTACTGCGAGACAATAATGAACAGACCATATTCAATCGAAGTAAAAATATAGACGGGTTATATTGAAAGTAGGAACCTTTTTAATTTAGTCTAATATTATTTGACAACTATCGTTTGTGCTTCGTGGTACGGGGACGCGCCGATATCGGGGAATATAAAACTTTGGTTCGCTATTTTGAAATAAACGTCATTCAAGTTTTGAATACTACTTTACTAATAATTTATTAAATATTTAGAAAAATAAATACTTTTTTCCTTTGACCGAAATGTTGGTAACTTCTGAACGTTTGTTTACATAATTTATACGTTGTCGTGACAGATAGTATAGTGTTATAAAGCGCGCGTTTTGATGCATACAAAAATGGATTAAATTAGTAATGCTATGGTTTTGTTTCCCAATCAAAATTATTGTAAGCCAAAAGAATTATTTTTTAGCTGATTTAATTACACAACATATGAATAATATATTATGTAGATAGATCAAACTTCTAAAATTTCAGTGTCAAAAAACTATATGGGGATGGTCAAAATGGAATTTGAAAACAACATGATAGAAAACAAGTGGTCCTTAAACAACAATATGACTTCGAAGAATGATATCTTGATGAACGCGGTCCTAGAACTTACAACAGAAAATTATGTGCCGCTGAAAAAAATAGAGGATAATTTGATGTCAGATAATATTATGTCTGTCACAATAACATCAGATACCAATATGGCGCATCAATATGGTAACTGTTGGTCACTAGAAAAGTTTGAGCCCATACAGTTAATTATAAAGTTAAAACGTGTTCATTGCACTCGAAAAACAATGTTCGATGAAAGATTGCTGGCAATAATGACAAATATATTAAATAGATATGTGGGGATCCCATTTCAGTTCAACAAAGAGATAACTGAAGTAAGGCATTTTACTTGGGTGCTAATTTAACGTTATAAAAATTTATGAAAAATAATCGCTACGGCCAGTCCGATCAACTAAGCGGATCAACTAGTTGATCAGAATGGAACTCAATTTGAGGCTTTCTTTCCTATTGAATCAACTAATTAGTTTCTTAATTAAGTAATCAATTTCTTATTTTTCTTCATTCCTTTCGAAACAACTATCCACAAAAAAATATTTGAAACTTTTTGGTTATGATGATGATATTACGAATCTTTTAAAACTCACATAGAAAGACAGAATTTTGACATAATTACCGACATAACATCTGCGAATATATTTGGGGTTCCGTAAAGATTTAACATGAATTCGTGGTTCTTTCGACAGTATCCTTCCATACCGGTAGGTACAACGAATCCGGAGTAAAAAAAATAAAGCCCTTCAAAATATACATAATATCACGGAGACAGAAAAAAGCATTTTAAATTCGTATTCATATTTGACTGATGATACCAGTTTTTACGCAAAGCGATTGCCATCTGACCTCTGCAACCCAGAAGGGAAACTAGGCCCGAACCTAGATTAGCTCGAATTCAATGAATCTGGGTTTCCTCAAGATGTTTTCCTTCACCGTAAGAGCACTCAGAAAATGTACATCAGTTAGATAAACCCATGGCGGAGTTCGAACTTGGACTATCCACCGAGGCTCTAAAAGCATAGTTGGTATTTAAAAACCATGGGCAGGTACTTACCTTTCTACAGCGGCCACATGACTAATAATATTATAAGTTAAGTTTGGTTTTCTAACTTGCGTCAGTAACTCTTCACCTTGTGTAGTTGCTGATGCTAATTCACCTTTTAAAGCTTTATAACTGGAAAAAAAGAGAAATAGAATCATTAAACACAGGTAATAAATATATTAGGACAAATAACACAAATTAATCAAAACCCTTAAGTTATATTGATAAAGGACAACGAATACCTATTATACACAGAAATACTTAAGGCGTATTTGTTTCGCGATGGATCTCGTCGAAGGATCGTGACCGACCTTATAAAGAGTACGATTTTTTCTCAGATTTGACGGCTAAATTTCATTACTGCGAGAGAAACGGTAAAACTAATGCGGAAGAGTACCTAGCTACAGAATTTTTTACCTAATAAAACCTTGTAAAGTTTTACGGCTGAAATTTCGGCCCTATTTTTTCATGTTTTTAATGGGATAAGCAGCGAACAAGCACACGGCTCTCCTGATAGTCCTGATGGATGTCTGAAAGACAATCGCGGCCTATAGGCACTATAGATGTTGTAGGTGCATCACTGTCCAGTAACCAGGATCTTAGGCCTGATGTGCAAGTCTACCGGCTACCTTACCCTCCAAATCAGAACACGAAAATGTCGTTATGGCGGCAGGAATAGGTAGGGTGGTGCACTGTACCAGTGGTCTTACTGGAAATGACCCAGTTAACCTATGCTCGCTTCTTATGAGCTGCCTGGTAGGACAGGATGTCGTCGTATTTGGAAAGGTTCTGGTTAAATTTTGTTGTAAGATATCATATATTTCTGGCTCTCATAACACTGCCCGATTTACGCAAACCGGATCAAAAAAGTTATGTAATAAAAAAGCATACAAACCTAGTTTCTTGACAGTCTAATAATTCTTTGGTTTGAGTTGGATCATTGCCCATATCGCAGTCTACAATTTCATGCATAAAATTGTCTAATTTACTTGAGATCTCCTTCATAAGCGTTGAAAACTTTTCTAATGCCTGAAAAATATGTTTCTCATTAAGCCTGACTTTTAGTTCAACACTATAATACTTCTAAAAGTATTTTCTCAGTGATCCATATAGCGATCAGCTTATACGAATCTTCCAGTGTTATCCACAAACATGGTTCAGTGCGCAAGGATATAGCATCATAGAAAAAACCTAGATTTTATATACACCTACAGACAAAGAGTTTTGTTTCTTTTATTATTCGAAAGGCCAAGGATTGGAAGCTCTGCCTGAAAAGGAATTTTCCAACCATTAATTTTAAAGAAAGAATGAATAGGGTCTTTTTAATTTGGCATGTTTCCACCTTTGACCCCTTCTAATCTTTTCACCAGGTAAGCCGACGGTCTACTAAGCTATTGGTTAAAAATGTTTCAGTTAGAAGTTTTTTTATTATTTATACATTAAACAAAAGTTCATTACACAAATAAAATAACTAGCAACTTGCTTTTATCTGAGGATTAACTTTCGTAATAGCCTATCGGAACATTCCTTTGTAGGTAAAACCATAAAATTAAAAAAAAGAAGAAGGAGGGAAGATTAAAAGTATCCCATGTCATTCTCTTGATATTGAATTAATCACATGTTAAAATTATTTATGCCCTTCGTGATTAAAAACCAAAATACATACAAACATATTATTTAATAAGTTGCAAACTAATAGTACTAAAACACCTTCGAATGAAGATAATATTCATATAATAATAATTGAACTCCATTTGCAAATCGGTTAGATCATAATCAACATTGATGATCGAAGTTCCACAAAGGTCCCCTGCGGGGATGCGATGACGTGTAAAGTGAAGCGAGTTCAAAAAATAATATAATAAATGAAACAACTATAACATAATAAATGAATTCAAATGCATATTATTTAAAAGCAGAACATGAATTACTATTTTGTGCTTACAACGGGTGCCGTGAGTAATCATACTTATAATTTTAGTAGTAATAATCATAATTTTAGTGATTACGTAATATAAATACCGTGGGACCGTAATATATATATATTAAATAGTAGGAGTATAGATATAATAACTTACTATTCGTTGTTGTATCCATTCTGAATGTGAATACTGCATTTCCCCACCAAGATCAGGCGTCAGCTGTGACCGGTCGAAATGTTCGTACAACTCTTCCACAGAAGAACATACGACCACACGAAACCTGAACTCTTCCTTGAATAACTTGTTGCTTACTTCTGATAATGCTTTTTGAAAAAAACTTGCTGGTCGTAGAACATACACTGTGTGTATAATACCAGGAAAGAATTCCTGAAGGAGAAATAAATCGAAATTAGTAAAAAACATTGTTAACGACCATTTATTAATAAAAAAAAGTCACGCTCATGTCCCAGAAAGGGTACGCAGAGGTCGGGCACAAATTTACAAGGATATTTTGAGAGTCATTACTGGTAATTCTGTTGCCACCAATTAAACTTGTTTTAAGTTATCGCTATCTTATTTTAAAGTAAGTAAAAGAAAGAGATAAAGGTTTTTTTCTCATGTCAGTTTAGTTTGTACGTGACATTTCTACAGACATTTAGTCTATACCTCAGGAAAATGTGAGTTAAAACACAACTTTGACCAATTTGACACGACTAAAATGTTCTATCTCTTTCGTTTTTCATTGCACTTGGAAGAGATAGCATGTACCTAAATTATATATAGGTAGTTAGCGTGCAGAGGAATTACTACCAATATCCTGTTGCAGTGTAAAAAAAACACAAACATACCAACAATAAAACTAATGCGCATATATAAGTTTAAAAAGTAATATATGCGCGCCAAACCATATAGCCGGACTTATCATATTTGCATACAAATGTCAGAAAATAAATTTTGTTGATGGTGAACGAGGAAAAGTTAATAAATTTTAAACTTTCCATCATGGAATTAGTAAAACTGATTTATTAAGTAATATTAAGATAAATATTGATATGTTAAGCCGATTCAATGTCTTATAAAATTTTACGAGTGTGGCTAATTTGGCAAAAAATATTGTCAGGCTTTGCTTATTATATTTGTAGTATGTATTAATGTATGTGTATATTATTTATTTGATACGTGTATAAATATATTTATTTATTTACTTACATGTATTAATTTATTATTTATACGTATAAAATAAGTTTATATATTTTGATGAATATAAAATAGACTGAATTCATCATTCTGTGCAACCCTTCAAGTTATATTTTTAACTAGCTGTGCCCGCGGCTTCGTCCGTTTTTTTATTTAGTTGTTTTATTTTACATATTTCTAGAACGAAATTCTAAACACGTCATAGACAGTCAGAAATTCAAAAA
Source organism: Lasaia peninsularis (assembly GCA_018236625.1). Taxonomy (NCBI): domain Eukaryota; kingdom Metazoa; phylum Arthropoda; class Insecta; order Lepidoptera; family Riodinidae; genus Lasaia; species Lasaia peninsularis. The sequence continues at coordinate 7,098 of DVZL01002035.1, forward strand.
ACTGCTTTTTCGGTGTAAGTACCTTGTACGTAAATATACATAATATTATGCATTTAGTAAAAAGCATTTATTTTGATATAAAAAGCGTTTATTTTAATATTACAGACATTCCAATTTTAGTTATTTTTGTGCATTTTTACATTGCGTTTCAATTGACTCGGCCTAAATACATATAGGTACGTCATTTCGTCGACGATACTGCTATAGCGCTGATCTACTATTTGCAATAGTGCGTAACTACAAGGTTGACTACTTTTTAGGAGACAAAAAAAACGTTTAAGTATATAGGATGATGAAGCGAATCTTAATGAAATATAGGGTTCTTTGTATACCAAGCCATCAGTCAGTGGTAGGAAATTCCCGGTTAGTTTTATATTTATGTAGATGTTGCAACACTTACGCGGTTATGTTGTACCAATATAGCCTCAACATATAATAAAATGAGTAGATACGCGTAATTGAAACAATCGTACAAAGTACAAAACAATTATGTATTTTCTGAAACACAAACTAATGGCACTTCTCAATCACAAAAATAATGTAGGATGTGCAATTACGAGGTATTCACTTGCAACTAAAAACGCGACACGCGCATCGCGCTATTGCACCGATGCACTTAGCTTAGCTTAGCGAGCTTCTAGTTGCCTTATTCAAAGCGATGTCTTCACCAACGGGTACCCATGGGAGACTAGGACAGCGCGGTGCGCAAATGTTAGTTCATAGCTATTGCAGTATCATCGACGATATACTTAAATAGATACAAGAATAAATTTAATAAATACTCAGACCCGGAAATACAGACATCTATGTTCATCATACAAATGTCTGTCCCCTTCGGGAATCGAATCCAAACCTCGCGGTTAGTCGGTGGGGTTAGGCGTGTGCGCTAGCCTCTCGACCAACGAGGCGGTCAACTTTTGATGTTTGAAGAATTTGATGTTTGGTACAGTTGTAGTTTTTATCATTTGGTACTATACAAAAATGTTACTTCGAATATTGAAAAGAAATCGCTCAGTAAACTCATGAGTAAATGCAGAAAGCAATTTCACAAAGTCGGAGTAACGCAAAATGGAACTAATTTACTTGATAGTTTTATCCGTCAAGTAGTACTAATCACTGAGTAGTTACTTCATATTTCACCCAGACTTAGTGAAAGAGGCCTGATGATATTTTAATATTACGTATAGATTCTCCAATTTCATTTATTTGTGTAGATATAGTAAACAATAAATAGTTATGTACAAGAATTGCTCTTAATGGGTTTTTTTGTATTAGGACAGGCCTTTTAACGTCCAACTAGGCCTTGCGATTGACACGTTGTCAAGAACTTGTGGGCCGTAGGTTCACTTCCCGTACATGGACAAAGATTGATTGATGAGATCGACATTTCTTTTTTATTTAATTGTGTAGGCAGATCGAATGTTATGTATTAAACTATAAGCGAACAATGAATGTTCATTATATATAGTTGATTGTCGAAGCTAGATAAGTACATAGGAATCGTGACAATTGTAGAATAGACCATCTGCCTCCCTACCAGGTAGCTCGTGGGAGGCGATACGTAAACTGGGTCACTTACAACATGACAACTGAAAAGTGCTGTGCAGCATCTCGCCCGGGTAGAGATCCACCGCCTTATTTATTTATTATTTATTTAACACTTTATTGTACACATGAGATATTATAGCAAACAAGAAAAATAAAATATAACAAAGAGTAAAAAGGCGAGCTTATCTCTGTCAAGAGATGTCTTACAGCTCACCTAGGATAGAGAAAAAAAACATAAATAAAAGAAAAATGGTAGTGCACAAACTAATCAACAATACAAAATAAAAGTATAGTAGCAGCTAAGTTATTAAACAAAAGTTACCGATAGTGACAAGGATCAGTAAGGAAAATGATTCAGGAAACTGGGGAGTATAGGAATTTCAACTGTCTTTTTAAGGCTGGTAAGGACTCACCGTGACGGATATCATAAGGAAGGGAATTCCACAACCTAATGGCATGGACTGTAAAGGAGAAGGAATAAAATTTGGAATGATGTGAGGGAAAACGTAGGAGATTAGAAACGGAAGATCGACACGAAGAACCAGGAGGATAAAGGAAATGGAAACGTTCCTTTAAATACTTGGGAGCATAGGGACTGAAAAGGACTTTGAAAAGAAGACATAAAAGATTATGATCGTGAAATGTCGGAGTTTAATTAGATATATTAGAGCACATCCTGTTTTAAAGCGTAAACAGTGCATATGTGCCCCTATGGAGTGCACGCCCCTGCGATATTATAATATTATGATTATAATATCTAAAGACATTTTAATTAAATATGTCACTTTCGGTGCACTTTTTTCTAGTTTTTTTATAATTTGTCACTCTAATTCGTTTCACTACCTATTTTTCTACTCAGAATGGATAATAGCTCTTAGGTTGTATTAAAAATAAAGTGTAACGACATTTAGCTTAAAAATAAAACAAATTGGCATGGATTTCTAACGTGTTCTTAGACGATACTATAACCGTAAAATAATGTACACGCAGACATAATAAAACATTGCTTTAGGAAGTTAAATGTGGCATAGGTATGTAATTTGCTATGTTAATATTTAATCAAAGACATTTTGGTAACAAAAGAATAATACAAACATCAAATACAAGATGAGAACTTATAACTTAAAAATACATTACAATTATTATGATTTTTCTTTAGTCTTAATTTTTACTCGCTTTTTATCTTGACTTAAATTAAAATAACTTAAATTTTAACTATTTATCTATGCCTCTAGGCAGCGTTTCATATTTCCGTGGAAGGCTTCAAACGTCCGTAATTTGTTTAATAATTAAGCTGCATTTGATTTAAAATCATTGACCAGGGTTGGGTTTGTTTATCGATATACTCGTCCATCACTGTCCTTGACACCTTGGAGAATATATTACTCCGTGCCACCGAATCTAATCACGATCTGACGGATTAATATCTCCCGTTATCCGCATGTACCGGCGCTAACCCGGCGGCCATTACACACAATTAACCAGACGTTTTACAACTACCTACGCTCTTATCGCCAGTTATTACGATCCGTATTTCCCCACAGGGGGTGTTTGTATAAACTTGTATTTACCAATATTGAGTGGGTGGCCGGGGGTGATTTGGAAGATTTATTATAATACCTGAGTCTGTTTAAATTGTGTTTAATGTAGAAATGTCGGATAAAGCGGACTGATCCAATGATGGGATGATAGATGATTGTTGTTTATCAAGATAATGAATATTGCGAAAGGATCTCATTGGTTCATTTGTTAAATATTTATCTAATGAATAATATTAAAAATGATTATAATAAAGTGTCATTTTTATAGCATACTCGTAAGAGATAACCGTGGATTCCATTATGAAATTTCTTAATGACGTTGCCGGTAACATACGGTCTAACAACCGGACCAGAGGACAGCTATAGCGTCTATAGTTCTGGGTTGACGCTTGTGCTTGTTCACCGTCTTATCCCATAATTAATGCCGAAGGGATAATTCACATCCCTCGGGCATTAATAAGAAACGCCTCAGATCACATGTTTTTTCAGCCCTTGCTTCGCCATCATCGACAATGAAATCTGATAGTATTTTTCTACTTGACGATGTCGGAAAGTGGTAATGCATATGGCGCTTTCTGCCCGGAGGGCATTTTTTTGTCAAAAGAAAACAAAACACACAGCTTCACTGATGGTAAGATACAATCGTGACCTATAGATAGATACTATAGATGTTAGGGGATTCGCCCTTATACCTAAGCCTTATGTGCAAATCTATCGACTACCCTACCTGACTGGACTGGAAAACGATACTACCATTTTGGAGGCTTGAGTTAGTGAGACGATGGATCCCTACCCGGGCGAGTTGCTGAATAACAGTGTACCACCAGCGGTGTTGTGCTATTAATACTTTTCACAAATACTCGAATATTACGATCTACATGATAAGGCTATTCTAAAACATATTCTAAACTAGATGTTCCCGCGACTTCGTCAGGTTTTAATTTAACTAAATAAAAGTAGCCGACGCTACTCCTTATTGCATCAGCTATCTGCCAGTCAAAGTCCCGTTAATATCAGTCTAGCCATTTCCGAGATAAGCGGATACAAACAGACAGACAGACAATCAAAAATTCTTAAAAATGTTGTTTTGGTATATAATACGTTTGTACCTTGTAAGTATACATAGGCACTCGCTAAAAATCGATTATTTTTTAACACTCCAATTTTATTTATTTGTATAGAGTATAGATTAAACTAAAATAAACAATAATGAGTTTTAGGTACTAACTTAAGAACTCTTTCCGAATACTCTTACGGTAAAGGAAAACATCGTGATTGAACCCGGAACTTGTGCCCGATATGGCGACGGACTTGCCATTGTAACTGTCACATCATGGGACCTAATATCGTCGGCTTAACGTGGGTGCATATTGTAGAGGTTACATATATCATATGCAAACTCTACGGATTGTACAAGCCGATAATGAACGCTCGATTCCATTTTGAAAAACAAAAAAATAAACGATAACGTAAAACTATAAATAGGACGGCATGTCAAGAAAAAGGGATATAAGAATTAGAAATAAGATTAAAATACCTAGATATTTAATTCCTACCGGAAAACGGGTAATGTGGGAACGGCTAGTTTAGTATAAAATGTACAATACTGTAATTTATAACGGCGTCATTATCTGACGCTGACTAGAATTATAGCAATTTCATATGACGCACGTCATAATTTACCCACTGTAACAGGATAAAAACTAAAAACTCTATTCAAGTACACCTCCACTCGCCGTACATTCTAATTATCTTCAACTCACTCTCCACTGTGGTCATGTCTTATTTTTTTGCTGTTTTTATAGATAATGTAAAAAAATATACGGAGCCCTCTGAACATAAATCCGACTCGCACTTGGCCGCTTTTATTACCTTAGTCGAGTAAAGGATAAAAAGTTAATATTCACAATTTATGTTATCAAACCAAAAAGTAAACATCATTGTCCTACTAAATCCCTGAAAGTGGGGCGATCGTGACAACGTTTTACTTGAAGAATGCCAGAGGCTCATCTTTGTCAGGGTATCGACTCGATTGAAGCCGTTTAAGACACAATCGCACCCCTTAAGCACCTGTAGCACTTAACCCGTTTGGAAAGCGCTGACTGCCAGCATTAGGCTCTTTTACGTGGGAATGTGTGGCATAGGGATGTCCGCAAATAATATCGATCAAAAAATCATATTCTACAAAATTATACAAGGATTAAAATCGTCCGGGCATCGCACGGTTATATTATGGATGGTATATACATTAAAACCTTCCTCTTGAATCACTCTATTTTGCCCCATGTTGATCCGGGTCCTCTGTGTAGAATAGACCATCTGCCTTTCTACCAGGCAGCTCGTAAGAGGTGAGCATAGGTTATCAAGGTAATCGCCATCAAGACCGCTGGTGGTAGAGTGTTGTGCAGCAACTCGCCGGGTAGGGATCCATCTTACCTTTTTTCTACCGCCATAATTACAATGTCGTGTTCCGGTCCGGAGGGTAGGGAAGCCAGTAAACTTGCACACCAGACCTAACACCTCGGCCACAGGACAGCGACGCACCTACAATATTTATAGTGTCAATATAGGCCACGGTTATCTCTTACCATCAGGAGAGTCGTGTGCTTTTTCGCTTCCTTATTCCATATAAAAAAACACACACACATACATCAACATTCTTTGAGTAGTTTAAAGATCTAAATATAAATAGAGACAAACAGCGGGAACTCACTTTATTTCTATACTATGTAGTGAAATTAGAATGGGTATAAAATTGTAAGCTTCATTATCTTTGATATTTTTTAAATTATTTTTTTTGCCCGATGGTGATGACTTTAACGCATTTGGAGTTGTCACGTTCTTTCCGAAGGACTGAAAAAAAAATTTACGCATCTAACAACTACTTGTGAACTGAGACTTTTATTATTTGACTACCCTAGGGATGTAACACAAATACGCTTTTTAACGACTTTAAATATATTTTTTAACGAGTTAGTAATTGTATTAAAACGTGAGCAAAGTATTTAATGTCTACATGTCCAAGATCTATTACATTTGAAAAATACCAATATGAATATTATAATATATTGAGTTTTTTATCCCGATATATTTATAAAGTACTTATACGATATATTAATAAATATTATCTTAGCCGTGTATTCATTTCAACGTTAACTTTGACCGTCGTGTTGGTCAAGAGCTTAGCGTACACGCCTGACGCCACCGACCAACCGCGAGGCTTGGGTTCGATTCCCGACGGGGACAAGCATTTGTGTGACGAACATAGATATCTGTATTTCCGGGTCTAGGTGTTTATTAATTTTCTTCTTGTATCTATTTAAGTATTTCTACGTATACCTGAAGTTGACTAACAACCATAACACAAGCATATAATTTGCTTAGTTCAGGGCTAGATCAATCTAAGTAATTTATCCAGATGTTTATTTATTTAAAAAAAAACTAAAAATATCGATAGAAATACCCGCAATCCCTGCAGTATATTGAGTGCAAGTGGTCGTTAAAGCTGAAACGTCGATATATGGCCCATCGAGCACGCGCGCCCTCTTTGGGCCCATCACCTTCACGTCTCTAGTGCACTACGCTAGGTCAGTGGGCCAGGTGGCTGCCCTTGCTACACACTTGGGTCACCATCCTGAATGCATGTTACACACGAACATATTATGTGCTGAGGTTTTAGGACACCAACGTGAATGTGACGGGTAAGTAGATTCTTTAATACATATGAATAAAGTACGTAGTGGACTGACTGACTATTGCTTTTCAGTGTATTTCTTTATTGCTATAAAATTGTAGTAAATCACCTCTTTGGTCAAACGTAGTCTGACGTCCTTCGCTTGTGGGTTCGATTCCCGAGTTGGGAAAATTGTTCTGAGTTTATTTTTCAGTTTATCAAAAAACATCGCCTGGAACCTAATTTTGTCGGCTAATCTTGGGTACATATTATGTACCCCAGCCTACCACTTCTTCAATATTTAATTATATTATATTGATTTGCAGTTGCCATAGCTCCTCTGAATGTGGACGATGTCGTTAACAAACATTAAGTACTTACAGCGGAAGTATTTTGAGCGACGTAATTATAAAATTAGTTATCTAAATATGTTTATGCCGTTATGCCAAGTTTTTTTTGATCGGCCGGGCGGCGGCCGACACATAAGCGCGCATTATTAGTTTAATCTAATATCCGTAACCGAAATTGTCCGAAACCAGCGGATAATCCGAAAACGTTTCATATCCGTATCCGATATAATAACATTCTCATATCTTTACTCAATTCTTCCGAAATTTCAAATCCATAACACCCCTGCTCGTTAGTCCTCACATTCTTCCATAAAACAAAACACGTAAAGCTTATCATTAGCCTTAATATCCGTGTTCGCTGTGATCTCCTGTCTAGATTAGAGCTTCTGCCTGTCTGGCAGCTCGTAAGAGGCGAGCATAGGTTAGGTCACTACCCGAAAAACCACTGGTGGTACCGCTTTGTAATAACTCGCCCAAGTAGGACTCCACCTTACCTAATCCTGCCACCATAAAATTGTCGGGGTTCTGGTCTAAAGGGTAGGGTAGCAGGTAGACTTGCATATCTGGTATAACAACCTGGTCACAGTACAGCCCAAAGCCATTCATAGGCCAAGATCATCTCTTACAGCTGCCGCCGAGTACTTTTTTTTACATACGAAAGCTAAGCCCAATGACCCACAGCTCACCTATAAATGGAAAGTGATGCTGGAGTCAAAGATGTTAATGTACAAAGCTAAAAGAAACCTATTTACTCTTAGTTTAAAAGCAGCTAAGTTGTATTTCTCCGGAAACACTGCTTTGGGTAGACAGTTACATACTTTAGCAGTGCGAATGATGAAAGATGAGACAAAAGTCTTAATCCTAATTCGTGGAATATCTACCAAGTATCGACGCTAAATTTCCATTCGTCTAGTATTACGATGATGAAAAGGGACTGGTGGAATCAAACTATGAAGCTCCTGAGTATCACCACCGAAATGTATCCTATAAAATACAGATAGACCAGCTATTTGTATATAAGCTATTTGTATATATAATAAACCATCATCGCTTATCAATTTACTCTCGCCTATCAACTGAGTCCAAGGCTGCAAGTTGGTATTTGGCAGAGCCTGCCCACAGGTGGGAACAGAACTCCATACAGGAACGGACTTGAGCTTGGTATAAAGAAAGAACCTGGCCTGAAGTGAAGTATTGCTGCACCTTGTTTTTATAAAACTAGGAATATGTTAATAACATGAGCAGCTGCATCCGCGTTTTTATTTATGATTTATTGTATACATTTCTATTGTAAAAGTACCCTAAGCCATTCCTTATCATATCAGCTGACTACCAGTGAAAGTCCCATCAAAATCGGTCCGACTGTTTCATACATTAGCGGGTACAAATAGACAAACAAAAATTCTAATAAATATTTTGGTAAATGTACCTTGTAAGCATACATATGCATTTAGTAAAAAGCGGCTATTTAATCTTATATACTTAAAAATTAAAATGGTCTAACAACTGAAAATAATATAACAGATCCGAGTGAAACAATCAAATATTTTTATAAATTTATTGGTGATCTTCGTACTCGTAGTAAAATACTCTAGTAACACACTACGTGATAGGTGGCGGGTAAGGCACGCCATATAACATTGGCATATCAAACATAATATACCACTAATATATTCACATTCACTGAAAAAACAAAGAAACCATTAGAACTACTGCCACTGAAATAGCCAATTGGATGAATACGCTGATAATATTGTTTGTGTAGCCCAAAAAGTAGGCTTTTGGTAGGTCAGTTGAATACATACCATAAACTAGGCATAGACATTCGGTCGAAGCATAAATAATAATAAATATTTCTGGACAAATTACACAAATTGATCTCACCCCAAAGTAAGCAAATTATATGCTTGTGTTATGGGTGCTAGACAACGATACTAATACATAGAAATACTTAAATAG
>DVZL01002036.1:0-16166 GCA_018236625.1 Lasaia peninsularis
TAGAATTCAATTTTGAAGTTGATATCTTCATCTGATTGAGCTGAAATTTTGTACACACGTTTAGTTTGGATGACAATGCACGATAAGGCACATGACATCATTCTAAATCCAATATGGCTGACCAACCAAGATAACGGAATAGTTACTTTTAAAGCACTTCTACAATATGGGTACCAAATGAAAGGGCTCGTCGAGAGCAACTCGGAAAATAATAAAAGCTTTTTCTTAAAAGTTTTTTTTTGCTTTTTATTAACTTATTTATTAACAGAGTGATTTTAATCGAAAGGACTTTCTTAAATGTCTATTATGTAGTATATAATGTGATTCATAAATTACGTCACAAAAAATGAGTACTAACTGAATGTAAAAATAATCTAGTAATATTTGTTTATGCGACTAAAGGCACCCAACAAGTTTAATATATTAATAATTAAATTGTAATTTAGTTAGTTGTTTGTGCCATGTGGGACTCCAGAGGAAGGGATGGATCAGTAAATTTTTCTCGAACCTGTGACGTAATTTACGAATGGACGTCAAAACTTGAATGTAATTAAAACGTGACATTCTATAAAAATATTCCGATATTTCAGACAAGAACAAACCATTACAAGTGAAAACTCCCACGAAGTCCAACTCCGAAGCCAACTCTAGGTCTAGTTCAAAGGATAACGTCTCAGAGGACAACGTCAGCCAGAGTTCCCTTGGTGGGGGGATCAAGGGGAAGTTAGCGGCTTTGTTCAATAAGGAACAGACGATCAGTGAGAGCACGATAGCTAATAAGTTCAAACAGGAGAGGGAGAAAGAGATGGAAATGTTGCAGAATAGATTTCATTATAAGGTGGGTTTTTATAGCATAAGAGAAAATTATTGGAAAGATATACGTCCATTGTGAACCCTAAGACTTAAGGTACTTAAGGTACTTAAGGTGAAGGTTTAAGCGGAAACGCTTAAAGGGAAGTTGGAAGGGTGTCCTTATAAATAAAAATGATTGATTTTGTAAACAAGAGTAGCCTATGACCGTTTCGTTGATTGAAAGATTGGGTAACCGTCCCTAAGGTTCAGACAAGGGCAGGTATATCTGTGATGATCATTATGTACCTATGCATTGAAATTATCAGTTAAAACACATAATATAGGCGTATAATTTGCTTACTTTTGGGTTATTCAATTTGTATAATTTCTCTGAAGATAAATAAAAGTAGCGTCACGACCATTTCCCGAAGGGGTAGGCGATATAAGATGTGATAAGTGGAAGGTCCGTCGATAATTTGTGCCCGATATCGTTCTTGATAGTCCCAAAAAACTATTTTTCTAAAGCACTTATCAGACTAATTTTGAATGAACAAGGGTACATTATAATTTCATTCTCCTTCAACCAATGTACTAATTTTAACAGCTAAGTACTGCAGCTGCTGCCTACAGCCGCGAAATTTCAATTATAATTTTTTGTACATACGCGGTATTGGACTATTAACGACGATATGGCGACATTCAGGCAACGTTATGTTTTAAAGGTAAACTGAAAATTTTGGACTGGTTTATACTCGCAAATGCACTTTGTGACCTTGACTCAAACTAAAGACAGAAATATTAATTAAAAAAAGGAAATTATAAATTTACATAATGTGCAACTGCAAGGACGGTTTGTATACATTTCAATGACATAAAGCCATTAAAATATCCACGGTATTGCTAAATCGTCCTCGTTTGTGAGTTACGGCTTGTACAAACGAGGCAGTGGGAAGTGTTAATTTTAACAGCTTCGCCGTCGATTTCCCATGGTACTGAATATAAAGCGTTTACACGACGCCACTTGATTGGCTCAGGGAGGCCGTCTAGTGGAACGATGGCCGCTAATCTGATGATTCTTTTTTTTTATTTAAAACTTTCTTATACACAAACATATTTCAAAAAATATAGACAATTTAGTACATATTTGTACAAAAAGCGAGCTAATGCAGTAACAAATAATAACGGAACTTAATATAGACATAAGTGTGCAACAGACACAGTTAAAATAATTATAAATTAAAACTATAATACAAATATTAAAAAATAAAACAAAACTAATAATCTTATGGCGTTTAAACAAAACGACCAAACTTAAAAATGGACGGGCAAATATAAATATGCGGGTTTTCTGATCGCAATAAACACACAGCCATCCTGAGGCACAGATCATGTGCTTCTTATGTGATTACGTTTTGTACCAGCTAAATCTTTTTGTCACATGGAATAGTCAGATGTGAATTCAGCGCACTGGCCTAAAGGAACTCGCACAGTAATTCAGAAAGTATATTCGTTTAATCTTATATTTAGCTTAGCTTGAGTGTTATGGTAACTGGCTTTTTAATATCTTCTCTGTGTATGTTCTTTCACATTAAAAAAAACATTTCGAATATATTCGAATTCGAGTATATTTTAACTGATTTGGCCAGTGTTTACATTAATACAGTTTTACAATAATACATTTTTGCAATATTATTCACAAAAATCAAATCAATTTCTCAGATATCTGAAGGGCTGTGTTTTCTCCTTAAAGGCTATGCCTACTGGCCTATTAGACTGTCTTATTGACCATGTCTATTATAAAGGAAACCGAGTGAAATCTGTTTCATAATATACGTGTGAAAATATTATGTTGCAGTGGCAATATTTAATATGTGCTTAGTTCACGCCCATATTGGACAAGGCTTTTTGAACCTTGTCCCTAATACGCACAAGCCTACAACGAGTTGTTGTACTACAGTAGGTTTTTCTATGAATGAGATCATGGTTGAAAAAAACTTTATTTGTTTGAACAAGGAAACCTTTGTGATCAATAACCTTAGCTCTGTTCGATATCAACTCTTGTGTTATTTTGGCACAATTTTAGTAACGAAAATGAATTTAATACCTTCTCCGGTCGAGCGTAATCGGTGACTGATTTTGACTTACTAAGCCCCGGGTTTAATGCCCGGTTAAGGAAACTTGTTCTTATGAGTTTTTTTCAGTTTATCTGAAAAACATAACGATATGACAAAGGACTTGCCACCTGTCACATCGCGGCACTTAATATCGTGGCTGCATAAGTATGTACTTCCGGGAGTGACAATGTATTTGTTTCCATTAATTTCCTGGATAATTGGGGTTGTTGGATGCCAGTGTAATACCAATAAGCAATTGCTATGTTTTCTCTATTTCTTGTTTTTACGATATGGCGACGGACTTGCCACTATTTACATCATCGGACCCCTAATATCGTCCACTAATCGTGGGTGTATATGTACCCCTACCTAATCTTTCGGGTGGTTCCTAGTAACCTAAGTATTTTAAGGCGTAATCTAATAATTACATATATTTTCAGCCAAAACCCCAAAAGCCCGAGCACAATGACTCGGACGATGACAATAACGAGAATTATCCATCAGAGAAAGCGCCCCTCATGGGCAGCACGTCAAGTCTGTCGCAGGCTATCAAAAAAGCCGAGATCGTGTCCCATGTGCCTAAATTAGTAACTACGGAAAAGGACCCGAAGAACGAAGAAGTTGACCTTGATCTGCCTGTTCAACAACCTTCAAAAAGGCGGAGTAAGTATTTCGTAGTACTTAAAATCTAACTCGAGCCTCGATGGCCGTGTGCTTAGCGCCTTGGACCTCCACCGGTAATTAAGGTTCGAACCCTGACATTGAGTTTTTCTAAGTTCATGTCCTAAGTGCGCTTACGGTGAAGTGGTGTAATTGTAATCAAGTATTTCCTTCTGGGTTGTAGAGGTCAGATAGGTCCCTTTATGTTTAAAACTAGCGCCCTTATCAAATCCTCTAGAATTAGTAGCCGGCGCCTATATCATCTGGCATAGAAATGGAATTATGCTAAAACGAAGAAGGGTACTGAAAAACTAAAAAAACTTCGATGGTGTCAAGATGTGAAGGCCCCATCGCCTGCTAGTTATAATCTAGTTTAGACAGCATCGCCCGAATGGCTTAGGGTCCACAGTAATATTCAATACTGTCACCATAACATAAGTGCAAGTTCTTGTAGTGTTCCGATTTGGATGAACAGTCTTAACAACCCAGCCTCAAGTTGGTATCACCCCAGAAAGTTGTTCGGTATATCCGTCTATAGGCGAAAAATATTTCTCACAAATAAACGTATAAAGTGTATCACCAGCACCACATTCATCTTCTTTTACTCTGTGGTAAAGTTCTTCAACGACTCGCTTGGATTGATGGATGCATTATCTTATTTTTTTACATTTGAAAACCTAGCATAATAAAACACACCTGATGCAAAGTAATGCTGAGGTCTAAGATGGTAATGTACTAAGCCAATTCACTCTCACTTTAAAGGCTGAGTTGGAGTTACTTGAGGCGAAATAAGATAAAAAAATATATGGTTTTGACTGATGATAATATATAACTGTCGCTTACAGAATATATCTTATGAATGGTAACTTATGCGACTTGTGGAAGTTTCTTGGCTACCCTTAATGCAGCAAAAAATATTCAACGAAATACTTATTCTATGGAAGGAGTGTGAGAAATGAAATGGCCTGTTCAAATAATAGTCTAATATTTACCTTTAAATTTCAGGTTCCCAAGACTCCCCAGTCGTGTTATCAGTATTAGAGGAAGTTAAAAGGATAAAAGTAAATAATGAAAAGGAAAACGGTCCGGTGGTACAACAACCGACAAGTCTATATCCACGTCTGTCGGACATAGAGACGGACAATTCTAATAGTCAAGAGGAGTATTCCGACTGTGGCGGCTCTAGGTGTGGACACTATACATTAGAATGCATTTTCTTCTTCATGTGCATCTGAAGCGGCCATATTGTTTTTGTAGGATCATCTTTTAGTAGGGGGTTTTTGAATAACAGTACTAAAGGTATTGTTATGCTATATAGGATTGTTTTTGGACTTCTGTATGGTTGATGTGTAACGAGTTTGATTTTCCTTTGTTGTGCCCACATTGGAGAAAGGTCTATACGTAGACATAATTTTACAATGAACTGTTTAGTAAATATTAAAAAAAGCCTTCATCTATGTTACTCAAAGATTTTCCATTGTAGCTTTTGCTTTTTAGGTTTTTTCATCTACATACGTCTGTTGGACGTCTAATTCGATTTAAAATTCACACAAACACACATCAGCTGTCGGATAATGTGTCTACGCAATATATTAGATTGTTGTATTTCCCCTTGTCATTGAAGCAAATTACATTGCTTTTTTCTTCTTTTACACACGTTTATAAAAAGTCAACAAAAACCCGACTATTTAATAAGAAAATGGTTTACATTGAATATGTTTTCTCTTTAATATAGCTTTCGGTTATGTGATAAAAACTGGTATATGACTTGGATTTAATTTATGGAAAGACTATTGTTATTTCAATAAGCTTGTTCTTTTCTTTCTTATTTTTGTGAGGGAATCTACGATTGGTCAGTCAAGATTTGATGTGTCTTTTCATCTGTCAGACGTAGAGATAGATAAACAATGGTGTCAAGAACTAATTGTGAATGGTGACTCCTATACCTATATTAAGACACACAACTCCATTCATGTGTAATTTCATCTATAGGATCAGCATTGTTTGCTCATATCCTTGTGATAGATCTAATACATGAAGATAAATGTAATATCGGGAGATTTCACTCCTAACAACGACCTGTTCTGAGTATATAGTATAGCTAACTCTTTCTAAACTGAACTACGTTTATCTCACTCTCGTAACGGGCCATATGAGAGTGAGATAGACTATATGATGTTTATTATATTATTCATTGTTAGGAGTGTCATCTCAGACTTTCACCTCAATTTGACAGTGACATTTTGACATCTGACCCTATGACAGTATATCGAATTTTACTGTAGTTTATTGCTACAGTAAATTATTCGTATTATATATTTTAACTATAGCACGCATATGGTTTTGCGTTTAAGTTTCGGTTTGAATAAAACATTATTTTATAGATGATCTAAATGCACAAAATTAATTTAAAATTAGTTCAGTAATATAAAAAAAAGTATTGTGAACCATCTTTCATCGTAATAATAGTATTTAAGATTGCCATATACGGAAAAGCAATAAGGAAAATTGATATTAATTTTAAGATATAAATAGTGTTTTTGTAATGAATGTGGTTGGCATTGAATTCCTTGTAGGTAACTCGATGGATAAGTTTTTAGTTTGTTGTGAAAAAAGATTACTCGTTAGGCTCTCGTTACACTAGCGGATTTTTAATTGCAGTTAGTCAAACTTAATTTCTTTTTTATTTTATTGGCCATAAAGCACAGATTAGCGTTAAATATCAGCTTTCTCTTATATTTACATCGCGTTTGCGTTTTGTCTCTTAAAATGTATAATTTCTTAGGTTTTTTTCATCGTAAATATTTTTTAAATAATTTGAAAAATCCCCCTGCGAACTTACTGTTTATAGTTTCTCAAACTATGTTAGTATTTTTTTATTACTGATCTGACTTGATTCAGCATAGTTTTTCATTATACTATACTTATTACTCCACACAGGAGACTTATTACTGGCGCTGAATTTATAGTGCCTATTTATTATATAAGATACATGTAGGAAAGACCTTATATTGTGTTCGCTAAACGATAACATTTTTCTAATTTTATAGGTTTATTATCTATTATTTAAATTATTCCATAACACTATCATATTTTTAAATCAAATTTAATTATCATAGTCGTGAAATTTTGTTTTAAAGAACTTTTTTCTATTCGCTTGAAGTTTTTCTATAAAATTCTACACCTATTTAGGGCGCCTATTTTATAACTTTAATTAAAAAAAAATGTTTATTCATATTTTATTTTCATAGTGGCTGCGATTACTTATATTCAAATTAAATAAATAGAAGTTTATCAGTGGCCTTATCCCATTGTGTTCACATTTAATATATTAAAATATTATTTTGGGTAGTTTTATCTAGCCTATAACCTGATAGGGGAAAAGCCTATAACCTGATCTACCCATGAAAAAATGCCCAAAAAAGTAACATTTATAAATTATATTGGCTTGGACTTATTGGAATTTATCGCCAATTTGACCATAGCCTTATTTAATTGTGTTCAATATAAAAGATTACACGATTTTAATGTTTTTTACAAAGAATTGTCGCGATAAATGTATATATATTACGTGACAATAGAAAATCAGGTATCACGTAGGTTCTTTAGATCGAGAGCATTTGATATTGAACCTATTGTTGTTAAAATAAGATAGCTTTTTGCTTGGTATATTGAAATTAACTTGTGATGTTTTGCATTAAATTAGTATTTACACATAAACTTTTCGGAATAAAAATATTTACCTACGCGATGATAAAAAACGTTTCAAACATCGTTGAAATCGACACCTTTTTACACTACATAGGTTTAGAATTCAATAAATAATTTATTGATATATAATCATAAAGTCCTGGGTTCAATTCCCAGTTCATTAATTTCGCTTTTGATGCTTAGTTGAAAATCGTAATTGCTATGAGACTGGATTATCTATATCAGCCTATATGTCCGTATCCCCGATGATATAGGCAGAGGCATATACTTATGCACCCATTAGTTAGTTGCCATATCGGGAATAAATACAATACCAGACAACGTTATGTGTTATAGATAAACTGTAACTTATATATTAAGTTGCCTTACCCTTGAGTCGAACCTGGGATCTCGTGCGTCAAAGTCGGACACCGATTACGCTCGACCACCAAGGCGATATCGTTTTAAATATTATGTCCATTAAATTCATTCAATAGAATTTACAATGTTGCTCTCAGCAAGAATGGTTTTAAGTACTCGAAGGGTTAAAACGGAACCTTGTTATTAAAACTCCTCTATCAGTCTGTCTTTCTTCATAAGCCCACACAAATTAAGAATTTATTTTGCCGCTATAACGAAACATTAAAAACATATCTAGTAAAACAATTATATAAAGTATGCTCCCATATAACAAACGTGATTTTTACCGTTTCTCATAAATATTGGTACGGAATCCTTTGCGCGAGTCCGACTCGTACTTAGCCGGGTTTATCAAAAACCAGATCTTCTTGCCAATAATTAGAATATATTATCATTAAAATAAGTTTTAATTGCAATCTTGTATTTCGTGTTATTATAAGCAATATGTTCAAGGTCTCTTATTATTGGAGTGACTTCATGCTTCATGCTCCAACTGTTATACGCCTGCTCATTCAACTACCATGGATATATTTCAATACAGATAACACGTATTAAATAAATAAAATGAATAATACTGGACAAATTACACAAATTATTGATCTAACTCCAAAGTAAGCAAATTATATGCTTGTGTTATGGGTGTTAGTCAACGGTACTAATACATAGAAATACTTAAAACAATACAAGAATAAATTTAATAAACATCTATGTTCATCACTCAAATATCTGTCCCGGTCGGGAATCGAACCCGAGCCACACGGATAGTCGATGCGGTTGGGCGTGTACGCTAGCCACTCGACCAACATTAAAATATTACAACTTTTTTATAGGATAAGACAATGAACTAGCACACGGGTCTCTTGATGGTAAGAGAACTCTGGACTATTTATAAATGATGTAGGTGCGTCACTGTCTGTGGTCGGGCTTACGTTCAAGTCGAGATAGAAACACGACACTGTCATTATGGCGGCAGGAATAGGTAAGGCGGTGGTCACCAGTGGTCACGTTGGAAGTGACCCAGTTCACCTATGCTCGCCTCTTACGCGCTGTCTGGTAAGGGAGGCAGATATTATAAATGACATTAGATATATTTTTTGTTTCTTTTTATGCATCTACCTTTATTAAAAGAGCATTAAGCTCGCCTTTTAACATATTGGTATACACCATGTACCAAAAATATTAAGTAAATAAAGAAACTATATACATACATTTAGGCAATAGATTTCGTACCCTTGAAGTTTTTTCCCGAGATGATGATAAAATGTGGCCAGTGCAAAAATACTACAGTTTTTACAAAACATACACTTTTAATTTTATATTTCCTGAATCAATTGTCCGCGTCTTTGATTGCGTCACATTAGTGGGCGCTCGAAAAAAAGTTGCGTTTAATCCCGGGGTCTTTGTTTATCTCCGTGCCGGATTGCGTCAAAATATGTTTAGTGGTTTATTCGTATTAGTTACCACACTATAATTCAGTCAAGAACAGCTGGACTAAATTTTAAAATTTTTGTATTTTTGGATTTGTTATCGTATGAAATGGTCTATTAAATCTTAAAAAAAATACCTTGCACGGCCGAGCCGAGCTTAAATAAAAAAAAGTTTTTCACTTTAACACCTTTGCACACAAATAAAACAAAAGACATACCTACATTAAATAGTATAGACATATACTAAAAGCTATCTAATTGTAGATATTTCTTTTATTTAATTCAAAAACATGATGCTGTTATTAAACAATAGCAGGCATTTACAATGCATTAATATAATAACTAAAATAAAGTGAAACAAATATAATATACAATATAAAATCAAAAAGCAGATGATAATTAAAATCCTCAAAATAGGAAAAAAATATATAATATTCTTCATTGTTACGGTGAATTTTGGAATTATGAAATATTATCTATACAAATAAATAAAATTGTATGTGTTTTACTAAATGCTTTTGTATGTTTACAAGGTAAATTACCAAAATAATATTTTTAAGAAATTTGGTCTATCGGTCTGTCTGTTTCTACCCGCAAATCTCTGAAATGGCTGAACCGATTTTGACGGGACTTTCCCTGACAGACAGCTGATGAAGTAAGGAATGGCTTAGGCTACTTTTATTTTAGAAATGTAAAATAAAATAATTAAATAAAAACGCGATCGAAGTCGTAGACACTAGCTGTGTTGTGTATATTAATATAAAAACTATAATTTAGTAAGATAAATATGTACAATATAAAATATCAAAGTTGATAATAATAATTAAAACCTTCAACGTTGATAAAAAATATATAAATTATTCTTCCTTGTAACGGTAAATTTTGGAATTATAAAATATTATAATGTAAATTACAAAGTAACAGTATACGTTTGTGTGAATATACTGTGCTTTGACAATAAAACATTTAAATAATTTGCATATAGAAAATAAAACAACACAGTTCCCATAACCGTAAAAATATTATTACGCATAATTGTAATATAATTGTAATATAAAGAAGGTCGTCCTAAATGAGTGTAGTATTGACGTTAAATACAAAAACAAAAAAACACCGTTAACATTTTGCAGTCTATAGGACCTAAAAATTGTATATTTGTCGTCAAGTATCATAAACACATCTCATTCAATTAAATAAAAAAGTGATATTTTTTCCTTATAAAAATGAAAAAAGTATATCTTTTTATGCAAATTTTTTTTTTGCCTTCGAGTCCCAAAATATACTAAAATCGTTGTAATTGGTCCAAGTGTTACTTGGTTGATGACGTCACTATTATTTGAACGAGAACGCTCTATTGCTTTTTGGATCGATATCCCAATATTATTTCTATAACTGAATACATGAAGCTAATTAAACTTCTAACAAAGATCTGTTCCCAATACGGAATATTGCTGACTCACTTTAGACTGTCTAACCGTTATTTCTGCTATCTTTGTGGAGTAGAGAAAATCAAAAGAAGCCGGCCTTATGAGAGTGAGATAGATGTTTAGCATTGCAGACAAGTCTCTATTAAGAGTGTAATCCTCAGATAGACCTTTCAGCTTCATGAGTCATGACTCATAACAGAATTTTACGTAACTATGACTTTTAATCATACTTAACAGTTAGTTTAAGTTAGGTTTATTTATATCATAATACTTTAAATAAGACTGTAATTGTTGCCTCTAGTTGCATAATGTTGTAAATAACATATAATATTCTAGATAATACCTTACTACTTATTTAGCTGAGAGGAAGTTGCTACGTATCAATTAGATTAAATATATATAAATATGGCCTGTGTTTCTCTAGTGGTTAATTACTCGAATACCATTTACTATCCTCGTTAAGTTGCGTTGCCATAATTCTGCGAAAATAAACTTATGATGTGCAATTTTTTTACAAAAACCAAAAAAATGATATGAAAAAATGTTTATTTTATATTTTTTTCAAGTTTTTTAAAGCAAATATTTCATGGTAGTCGTATGTACTTGTGTCAAAAACAATTTAAAATGAAATCTAATTAAGTATTTAATTTATTCTTCAAAAAGAGAAACATAAGACTTACTTAACCTACTTATTGTCTTAATAACAACTTTTTAACAAATTTCAAAAAGGAAGCGGTTTTCATTTCGTATTATTTTTGTCAATTTCAAATTCATTTCGATATTTTTTTTTGTGAAATATGATATAATATATTTTATGGTAATGGTTTCGGAGATTTTTTTACAATAATGAATTTGAAGTTGGTGCTTCCAAATTAGTGCTTTTCATGAAGAAATATCAACAAAAACAAACCAGACAATGTGATTATTAAATTGAAGTAATTTTTTTTGCAGCCTTACTGCGTTTTATTAATATCATGTATATAAAATACCACTCTGATCTTTAACCACTAAAGAAACTCTTGTGTAATATTCAAAACCATATCTTGTTAATTAGCGAAGCTGCCAGAAACTTACGACGTTTTAATTACGTGCGATATTTAAGTTAAATACTATTATTTACTTTAGGTATTTATAATAATTATATAAGGTTTAAACTAGTGATACTGTGAGTGAATAATACCGTAAGTGTATTAACAATGCCACCGTGGAATTGCGGTACTAACTCTTACCCGCAATTTTAAAGTTATTTCTGTTTACCGTCATATTTTTTATGTAAAAAATATGGCAATGAAGGTTCACATAATAAAGTTCCAGTTTGAAATAGAGAGAAGTGTTGAAATAATTCTGATTTTAGATGTTGCAGTTCAAGGTCTTGCCTTTCGAAACTGCCGCGTTTTACGGTTCCGTACATAAAGGGTAAAAATAGAACCCCATTACCAGAACTCAGACGAACAGCGTCTGTCCGTTTGTCCATCACCCGCCTTATTCGTAGTAGCTTAGGTTCACAGATGATATATTTCTGTCTCCGCTTTAATGATGTACTAAAAAGAATGAAATTAATTATTAAAGGAAACTCCTATAAAAAAAAATTATGTAGTTTTTATAGATGGTACGGAACTTCTCGTGCGCGAGTCCGATTCGCACTTTGCCGGTTTTTTTATTTGTTTCGATAATATTAGACTTATTTAATTAACTTTTTAATGCCTTTGATATTTTGTAGCTGCTAACATTTACTTATTCTCCTTAATTTAGATTTATTTTATTTATATACCTACCCTTAGAAAATAGATTCTAAAATATTACATTAACAGTGTTTGATTGTCACTAATTTTGTTACCTTACTATTTTTTTAAGTACATTTAACTTAATTTCAATATAATAAGTACAATTTTCTTAAAAATATACTTAGATAATTTACGTCGTATTGACAACACTACTTAAAACTAACATTATTAGTAAAAATATTAAAATGTTCATAAAAAATTACCATAGCTTCTTGAAAGTCCAAATTTAAATTTGAATCCATAGAGGTATTACTAATTTAGAGTAAGCGAGCTAGGCCTGTAAGAGGAGCCGTCTAACGTTGGAGAGAGAGATGAGATTGCAGATATATATTTAGCTTCATGACGGAACACTATTTGTCTCCCTCTCTCCTGAGAGAACCCACTAACTTCTTTCTCAATTAAGCCTAGTTTCTCTGCTCGTGACTCTATGTTTGAACCCAAGGTTGACTATGACTGATTAACCATAGACTATATTTATATAGATATATCATTAAAAGTACATTTTCGAGTGGACTTGTGAATTTGACTATTGAGCATAATTATTAACTATAGGCCTATGTAATTTCGCATCCTAAATGTTTTCTAACTGTTTTTTTGACAGTGAATCAAACATTTTTTAGGGATTACGAGTTTACAATGTTTGCTATGGTTCTGCATTTTTTTTTGTTGTTTTATTTCTTTCTTCGAAAGTGACAAAAACTTTATACTTGCAAGTACGCAAATTTTTGTAGCTTGTTCTATTTTTTTTTTCGAATAGTTTTATTTTTGATAATACTTTTGATTTCTTTTTTGTTTTTGCGGGTGATATTAGATGTACACGAATAAAATCAGATTTTGTAAGAAAATAATGTTGCGTTTTTAGTGAGGAATGATCGTGACTAAAATGTTTATCTATGTGAGTGATATTTGTAGCTAGCTTATCTTGTCTGTTTCGGATAATTTATATTTAAGTTATTGTCTGTGATAATAGAAAGGTTTTATATAATTTTTTTGTATGAATAAAATATTGAATTTATTGATGTTTTTATTTTCCTAACGTGCTGTGATGATTGGTTCTCGGAATACAAAATAATATTACAATAAACAAGGTATACAACAATTGTTAATATAAATAAGTGTAAAAGTGTATGGCTTCTTATATTTTTAGATTTCTTCAAAATTTAATTTTCGGTGGCTAAACTAATTTTTATATATTATTTTTTATGTAGATATGTGTCAACCCCATCGCATACTTGTGATTTAAATCACTGTATAATTTTGACAGTTGAATGACTTGAATCCTGTCCTGCAACGGAACATCCAGCTTCACCATCATCGGTGATCACTGCTTTACTTTTTCATGTTGTCATAACGTCAGTGATTGCCAATGAGTAATGTATTTTACCAAGAGGCTTTAGATCTTACTCTCACTTTAAAAGTGAAGCAAAAAACTGTATTACTTATCAAGAAGAAATCTGTATGCTTATAAGCAAATAAGTACCTACATAAAACAAAACAGTAAATAGTGACATGAAATAACTTATTGCTTTTGTTTGCGGACGCTTCCATCTAAAACAAAATATATACAGGGTGACTGGTAACTCGAGTGATATATTGAAAGAGCGTGTTCAGTATCTGATCCTGATTCCAAATATATATATATTGTATGACCTTAAATTTCATCAAAATTTACAAAACTTTCCTGAAATTAAGAAATCATATGGATATGCGCACCCAAATTTAATGAATTATTTAAGGTATATATCCGCTGTCCAGTATCTGATTAAGGTATATATATACCTTAAACAGATACTGGACACGCTTTTCCAATTGTCACTCAACTTACCAGTTACCCTGTATATACTTAATTAGGTGAAATCGTAATCAAAAAACTACGTTTAAGATGTCTGTATTTCCAGGTCTGGAAATGCAGACCCTTCCTTATCGCACAAATGCCGTTCTCGTCGGGAATCGAATCCTAGCATCATAAAAAAGCATAGTAAAATTTTCGCCACCCCCCAAAATGACTAAATTCCTACAAAATTAGAACGACTCAGACGTCGCGATAAAAGATTATAACGTCTTGTTTCTAATGAATAGACCACAGTTATTCTTCCCCGTGTTGGTCCGGGTGCTCTGTGTAGAATAGACCAACTAACTGCCTTTCTAACAGGCAGCTCTTAAGAGGCGAGCATAGGTTAACTTGGTCACTACCAACATGGCCACTGGTGGTAGAATGCTGTGCGGCAACTCGCCCGGGTAGGGATCAACCGCCTTACCTATTCCTACCGCCATAATGACATTGATGTATTCCGGTCCGGAGGGTAGAGTAGCCGGTAGACTTGCACATAAGATCTAACTGTCAGCACAGGGAAGCGGCGCACCTGCAATATATATGGAGTCTATAGGCCACAGACCATTTATCATTAGGAGACCTGTGCCTGTTTGCTGTCTTATACCAAAAAAATAATATATGTCTATACTTCTATTATAATATGGTAAAGAGCAAAACTTTGTATGTTTGTAACTAATAAACTCAAAAACTACGGAACTAATTTTAAAAGTTCCTTCACTGTTAGAAAGCTACATTATCCATGAGTTACGTAGGCTGTGTTTATGACTAAGAAAAAATGATTCTTGCTAAAACTTCAGTGAAAATCTAAAAAAAAATCGTTCAAAATTTCTTTTATCGCATACGCTGCGGAAATAATTTTAATACGGCGAGCTGTTGTAATTATGTCGCTATTACCACTATTTTAAAAGTTTATAAGAAAGCTGACCAAAATCAGACTTATGTTATTGATAACAATATCGCGTATTCAAATACACTATTTCATATTAAAATCTATTTCATTGGCTAATGATGACGATTTTAAAGCGGGATTTTCCATTCAGGAGTATTACAGATTTATTAAGATAAACACCGCCGCGCATTGATCTGATCACTATGGCCCCACGCAAAGCAGCCGGAATTCATTCCGATAAGTCTTGTACAAAGAGATTACAATTGGTTTTTTCACACGAGCTTTTGAATATCATAGAAACAAGTCAAAAATGAGATAAACATAATTATTACTCGTAGGAAGCCGGGGCGGGCTTCTATGTAAACTAGCAGTGCCCTCAACTTCGTCCGCATTTGAAATTATTATTAAAAGTTTAAGTTACTCCTAATTACATCAGCTATCTGTCAATGAAAGTCTCTTCAAAATTGGTCCAGACATTCCAGAGTTTATCTGGAACAATATTTTGTTTCAGTAGTAAATGGAGTCGTAAAGACTTTGAGTCGTCTGCCGTCTCAATTTTTAGCAGAATAAGCATATAGGAAGATGGCATACAATCTCGACTAAATATATTACGGATCTAAATCTATACAAATAAATAAAATTGCGTGTGTCTGTGTGTAATATTAAAAAACCGCTTTTTACTAAGTGCATATGTATTTTTACAGTTTACATATTTTATACTAAAACAACATTTTTTTGTTGTCTATCTGTTTGTATCCCCTAATCTCTGAAACGACTTGACCTATTTGGACGGGACTTTCACTGACAGACAGCTAATGTAATAAGGAACGGTTTAGGCTACTTTTATTTTAGAATTATATAGAATAAAATAATTAAATAAAGTCGCGGGCGCAGCTAGTCACAAATAAAGCTAAGTACTTTGCCATCTCTTCTTCAGCCTGGCCTATTCTCGTTTTCCGGCGTCGGTTACCTAATCTAGAGGCTTTGACAAAGGCGCCAGTTTTTACACAGTGACTGCAGTCTAACGTCTGAAACTCACAAAGGAAACTAGCCCAGCGGGGCTATTGTGTATCTTTTTGACAATTATAAAATACGAACTCCGAGCCGGAGTTCTCATATATTCACTGTC
>DVZL01002037.1:0-16161 GCA_018236625.1 Lasaia peninsularis
GCCGCTGCCCTGTGGTCGGGCTGTTAGATCTTATTTGCAAGTTAATTCCGAAATATTTGTAGCCGCCCATGTGTCTGAAGTGTAACATGAATAAACGATATTACTTTTAAAGTATCACTAGCGAGCAGCGACAAGAGTCTGAACTCGAGAGAGGAAAATCAAGGAATTTCCGTATTGTAGTTGGCAACACAAATACTTAGAGGATTGCGACAGATCTTACAAGTGCAAATACCAGGGGCTCAATTCTGCTAATTTATTTTAACGATGATTACAATGGCTTGGACTATAAGCTTCGCCATTTATTTGAGAGAATACGTACTCTATAATATATTTGTATTATATGCGTGCGCTCTTTGAGGATGGTGTCAAGTCTCCGAAATTGACGTGTTTGTATGAAGAGTGTAATGGAGGTGGAGGAACTACCCCGTCAGAAACTTAATTTATAAAATATTATAACTGTTTCGTATTGTTAATAACACCGATAACTTTCAAAGGGTAGAAATTTTTTGTTTGTTGTTTTGTTTTATTAGATGAAGTCTAAAAAATGTTCTCATGGAAAGGAAAACTGGAAAATTTTCAAGAAACATAGAAAAAAGACACCTTAATTTGAATCAATGTCGAGCGGTACAAAGTTCGCCGGGTTCGCTATAATATGAAAACAAATCTCTATTTCCCTTAGTCATACGTAAACGGCTGGAACAATTTTGTTACATTAATTATTTTGTTGTCGCCTTTTAACTATTGTCAATAGAAGAGAGAAATTGGGACAAGTTATAAGAACATTGGAACAATAATATTTTAGTTTTTCCATACCATAGATTATTATTAGTTGTTAATGTCAGGCGGTACGAAGTTCACCGGGTCAGCAGTAATATTTGTTATGATAAAATCATTAAGGAATACAAGTTGACAGAACGTGTCAAAACAAACGACGTCATTGTATTCGAACATTAGCAGACTTGGGCCTCAGATCTACAAAACTCGTCTCGAAGGCTTCAATGTAAATAGATTAACATACTTGGAAACCAGATCAACGGAACTCGTCTTCAAGACTTTAAGATAAAACAGTTCACTATTAAAATAACCGTGAAGCTATTTGAATATCCATTTCAAAGACTCTAATTAATTACTTCGAAAGAAAGTCTAGAGAAGAGTCATCAAACATTTAAACCTTCATTAAGATAGGCATACCCGTGCAATAAAGTTACCCGGCGATCGCTGGTTTAAACGAAAATAGCTCTTAAAATTCATGGCGGGAAGGATTAGTTTGACCCAAAAACATTCCCATTAGTGTGAACCATGTTAGTGGGTACATTAAATTTTACAGTCGATATCGTTGGGCGGCGCGTTGACGAAATTGAACTGTGACGTCACGTAAAGCCTTAGATGGAGGCTTTTAATTAAGGAACACGTTCTTGCGAAACTCAACTTTGTGAGTTTTGATATTTGGAAATTATATACACAATGGAAAGCTCTTTATATTGTTACGTTATTAATGCGGGTAGGTGATTATTGAATTATACGAGAAACATGAATATCATTTTATAATTTTGTTTGTTGGGTATTTAGAAAGCCTCTAATGTCATTTTTTTTATTAGGACATTTTTTTTTTAATTTATTTCAAAAACCATGTCGTGGCTAATACATGCATAACCATGCACCTCTGTCTGCATCTTAGGGGATTTTGGCGTGACGATATTTAATTTTGTTGATAACAATACTTGTATTTGGTAAATATACATATAGCTGAATATAGTGAGTCGGTGCTCAGGATGGAGAATATTCAACGCGTTCATTGCTAAAACTTGAGTGTGTGATTTTTTTATGGGATAAGGCAGCGAACAGGCACACGGATCTCCTGATGGTAAGAGACACCATGGCCCATAGACACCATAGATCTTCTAGGTGCGCCGTTGCTCTGTGATCGGGCTGTTCGAACTTATGTGCAAGTCTACCGGCTGCCCTACCCTCCGGACCGGAACACGACGATGTCATAATGGCGGTAATCATTCGACAACCACACACACACACACACACAAACATTGTGATGCGCTTCATTTTTTTATGTCTCATACAATTATCACAAGTCTCTTAAAATTATGTGCCTACTTATATTATTAAACGGGTTTAAATACGTAAATCGACGTGCTTATTTGAATACTGTACGTTTCAACAAAGTTCCATTGGTCGTGAATGCGAACGGATTTTAACACACTTATGCACACGTTATTATAAAAAATAATACACAGTTTGTAGTAAAAAATACTACAAACTGTGTTATTATTTAACTCAGTTTTAATACTATCCACGTTGAACTACCGTCGTTTCGCAGTTTCTTCTACTAATTTGCAAGTTTTGAAAACAATATACGATAGATAATGTTTGAAATGTTTTTTTTTTCTAAATATAAAGTTAGTGTCTGAGTGTAACAATTTTAGATATAAAAATCAATCCACTACACTTAGTATTCTAAGTAAAGTCTAAAATAAATATGTAGCATGATGAACCAACTTTAAACTTTAGCTATAATTATTTAAAATCAATAGACTTTTCTTCGTTTTAATAAAAATAAGTAATAGAATATGTTGTGCGGTCGAAACTAGAAACTACACGGTATCTCTTGTATTTCTTTTCGTAATCTGAGTTCTCTTTTGCTGGGATATCATTATGGGTCAGTATGATTTGTAAAAAAAAGTACTTTCGCTCCTATTATCCTCGAAGAGGTAGGCAGAGGTGTGCTAGTATACCCACGATTTGTAAGTCAATAGATATACTAGAACACCCACGATTAGCCAAGGTACTAGGGCCCATAATGTGATGGGTGGCAAACATATCGCCATTTCGGGCACATTACAATCCTGGCCATTTAATATTTACTCAGAATAATCTGGAAAACATTTAAGAAAAGTTGCCCGATCTGGGAATTGAATCCGCGACCTTACGCGGTTAACGGTCTGACAGGCGACAGCCGTACCGTTACACCACAGAGGCAAACATCAAACTTTGAATTATGGATACTTCAAAAATAATTTTCCATGTATCAATATTGAGATATTTTTTAAGTCTGTAATAAACTAAAACTAATTTACTATAAACCAGTGTTACCCGCATACATTTTTTATGATGATGTATTATTAAAAATCCTGGTTGTATCATACTTTTATGAACTGCGAAGAAAAAACAATTTGCGTTATGCCCAGCTAAGTCTTCGAAATGTCGTCACAAAAGCTCATATACATTACACTGATATTAAATTCTTCGCTGTCTCAACCGAGCGGATGACGTCACGCTAGGTTAGCCATCTTGGACATCGACTCGAGACTCGATAGTGTGAATTGTTCTAATAATGTCTATCGAATATTTAATGTTAATAGAACTGACGCTCAAAAGACGTTCCATGTAGTTATTTACTTCCTAATTTTTTCACATTAATCGTTTTTTTGTCCTAATTCCTCCTTCCAAAATGTCTAACGACACAATAATAATCGGTAAATTAATGGAACCTTTTGGAGTCTTCGAATTACGTCACACAAGCTTATATTACAATTATAAAATTTCTTGTATCAATTATATTATACTGAACCAGCGCTAAGGGGCGTCGTATCTCAATAAATACTGAGTTTTTTTTCCATCGATCATCTTGATATTGATAATTTGTACTTTAATTTAACAAAATAATTTTTCCCTAACGTCTCCACCAACAATCAAGTATGTAGTCTCGATATTCCTCACATGTCTTATTTAATGGTTACTCTACATTATAAGGATGCAATCTCAACGGATATGAACGCGGTCAAGTGTATGTGAATGCGTCTTTAGATATTATTTTGAGAAAATATATTCCGTATTATTCCTGAAAAATGACGCACGGCGGTGAATTACTTTACTTATATTGTAGAAAAAATATTCGAGTTCTTCGTATTAAATGAACGTGATCTCGAAAGCCGTATTATATTTCGTGGGAACAGCTATTGTTATACTTTATAGTATCTAATCTAGGGTTGGGCCTCGTTTTCTTTCAGGGTTTAGAGGTGAGATGTCAGTTCATCATAATCATCATCATCATCAGCCTATTTGAGTAGGCTGCAGGACGTAGGCCTCTCCCAGAGTGCGTAATAAGACTCGATCTCCGGCTATCATCATCCAGTAATTATCATCTCATCACATCTTAGCCTTATCCCATATTTATCAGATGATGTCGGGGTCGGCTACCTAATCTAGGGGATTTGACTAGAACAATAGTTTTTACGCAAAGCGACTACCATTTGACCTCTGCAACTCGGAAAGGAAACCAGGCCCAAACTCAGATTAGATCGAATTCAATGAATACAGGTTTCCTCACGATATTTTCGCCACAGTCTATGAAGCCTGACGAGCTTTGACCATGACCTTTTTCAGACGTTCTTATCTTACGCGATCCACTTTTCATCTCCAGTTATCAGCTTTTTCAAAAATGGTTCGGTTTCATTACGTCTATTAATAAAGAATCACAGATGAGTACACGATTCATTAAGTGTCTTTCGGTAAGCTCGTGGGGTACCCAAATAACGAGCTTTTTTGTGTACCCAGTTTTTTTCAAATGCGCCAAAACTGTTTTGTCTTCAATTCCCAGTTTTCAGCTACGTCGTAACTACTGATATTATGTCGATCTTGCTCCACTTTTTCAAAAATGGCATCAATTTTATCTGTAATAGGGCGACCAGAGCGACGTGCATCTTTGACATCAAAATTTCCGGAATGAAAACGCTTAAACCAAATTCGTGCGACTCTCACAGACACGGCACTAGATCTATAAACATCGCAAATTTTTTTCGCGGCTTGCGTTGAATTTTTACCTTTTTTGTAATAAAATTTTAAAATGTCTCGAATTCCTTTATTAAATTCACTCATCTGCAGAGTTCAAAATACGAATGAAAAACACAGCATTTTCCTAGTTTGAATTTGGAATTATTGTCTATAAAATTTAAACTTTTTAATCATACCAAAACATATGATGATTTGATGATACCAAAATATATGATAATGATAGAAAAAAACAATCTTTTTTTTATCCGGCGAAATAATAGACAAGAAATAATTCGAATGAATGTTTATTTTTTATATGTGTTACGAATATTTTCGACGATTAAAAACCGATTTCAAAAATTATTTTGTTCTTAGCATACCTCAATGGTGGTCCCGAATTGCAATTGGTTCAGTATCTTTTGAAACATGAACGAAAACAATTAATATTTACCCATATGTACATAACATCATATCGAATTGATGTCGCTTTGTCGCAGTTATACTACGCTTACATTTTGTATTTATTCGTTATGGGAAAGCTATTGAAGTAGTGATCACATTGCAATTTATTTTCTGAAGTGTATATTCAGATTTATTATAATGTACTAAATTTTGTATGTTGTATTGTTTCACATATAATTTCTGCTCCACAATAGAAGTACGGAATGTAATTCTCCATTGTACTGAGTATTCAGCGTGTAAACGTTGAATGAAGTTTATGGGATATAAAATGTCTCGCGTGCACTCGTCTCCCGTATATTGGATTCCTATATGTCGACAATCTGTACACGTCCTAAGTCGACTTTGTTTCGATATTTGTTCTGTTTTGAGTTTGAATTGGTAATCGTCATGATCATAATTTAGCATTAATCTAATATATAAAATCAAAAGTTTGTTCAATATTGTTCGCAATTCCAAAACCATATTAATATACTTTTTTGCTTATTTTTTTTGTAATGACACTCTAAAATTCTAATCAACACTTTTAACCTTTCGTAACATATACTTTTTTGCTTATTTTTTTGTAGTGACTCACAAAAATTCTAATCAACATTTTTAACCTTTCGTAACATCAGCACTAGTTCTCATACAAATCATCTATACAAATGAATAAAATTGGAGTGTCTGTATGTAATATTAAAATAACCGTTTTTCACTTAGTGCATATGTATATTTACAAGGCATAACAAAACATTTTTAGGATTTTTGTCTGTCTATTTGTACCCGGTAATCTTTGCAACCTATAGACCGATTTTGACGGGTAGACAGTTAATGTAATAAGGAACGGCCTAGGTTACTTTTATTTTAGAATTTCATTTTAAAAGTGTATAAAATAAATTAATTAAATAAAAACGCGGACTAAGTCGCTGGCACAGCTAGTTAAATAATAAGATTTTATGGGAACGCTTGAATGGCTAAGGCATTAGGATCTACTAGTCATAATAAACTACAAAAGTTCATGAACATCCTGTCCATATACAGGTTGATTCCAAATATTAAGGTCTTACAAACGTATCTCTATAAAGATAAGCCTAAACCTTTGTGTATCTTTTAATGTAGGTAACATGGTGGATATAAGCCACTCTAATGCGGGTGTACGGATATCACGCGTTGATTATAAATATACCCGATGGATTCTGGGAGACTTTTTGTATCTTGTATTTTGGGAACGAAGTATTCCTTTTCGAAAAAAAGTTAAAATCTTAAACGGCAGTTTCAATTGTATTCTTTAAAGATAAATATCGTCACGCTTACATCCCAGAAGGGGTAGGCAGGCCTCAGACCTAAAGTCATCGACTAATATTAGGTCAAAGAATGGACACGTCCGTCACCAAACTCTGTATGTACTAATTCAAGCGCAGGCAACGTTATAATATGAAAAACTGAAAAACCCATATATCAATTTGTTCTACCCGGGAATCAAACCCAGGTCCAGCCTCGTCCATCAAAATCGAACACCGACCACGCTGGACAGCGGTGATGGACACAAAGGTGATTCATTCTATACTAATAAGAAATTGTTGTTTGTTCGTTTGTTGAGGATTTACCTACTCCTCTACGCTTTGACCGATGTCCTAATTTTTAATAAATTTGTAATTTGTAATGCAAAGTAATGAATTACTAATAATTATGCTATGGAGTAGCGAGAGCACCTGACACAAGTACCTTCACGCCTATTATCCCCGAAGAGGTTGGCAGAGGTGCACTAGTATATCCACGACGCGTGAGTCCAGTAAATATACAAGAACACCCACGATTACCCAAGGTGCTTAGGGCCCCTGTGTGATGGGTGACAAGCTTATTGCCTCTTTGGGCACATTCCGATCCCAGGCAATGTAATTCTTACTCAGAATAATCTGAAAAACGTTTAAGAAAAGTTGTCCGACCTTGGAATCGGTAATAGTTATTGAAATAAAAAAATATATTATTATTATTAATTTGATACTTGAATATTGATATCTATTATATAAAACTACATATATACAAGAATGCGCGTGAAACACATAAGATTTGTTCTCACTTAGACAGTTTTAAATAATTGAGATGTGTAAAAACATGTTCAATAACGTGACATCAGATTAGCTCTGACTGTAAATTTATAACGAGAACATCGATTTTTACTAAGTACTATTTGAAATATTTTTTGTACTTTTTTACCGGGATCGGATCGAATCTAAGCCTTATATCGTATCGTAAGGCTTGTAAGGCTCATGATCTATGCGGTGATGATAATATTTGAATGTAATAAATTCGGGTTCGACCTAATCTAATATTGCGTCTGGTTTCCGTTCTACGTTGCAGAGGTCAGATGGCAGTTGCTCTGTGTAAAAACTTGCGCTCTTGTCTAATCCCCTAGATTAGGTAGCCGACCGCGGTATAGAGAAGACTTAAACCGGTTTAGAGTTAGTTTATTCGATGTGGTTAGACGTGTGACCTTTAATACGCGGGCAGGGAGGCGCAAAACATCTATACTAATATTATGAAGAAGGAAGATTTGGTTGTATTGAATAGGCTCCAAAACTACTGGATCGATTTGAAAAATTGTTTTACCATTAGAAGCCGATATTATCCCCAATGAACATAGGCTACTTTTTACCACGGGAAAATGCTTCATTCCTACGGGTAAATGGGTAATGGGGAACGGGTAAGAATTATCTTTCCGTACTTATCTATATCACATAAGTTCTAGTGACTAAACCGATTGGGTTGAAATTTGAAATGGATATTTCGATGGCGGACATAAGGTCAACTACGAATTAACCGTGCGAAGACGGTCCTGGCAGCTAGTATGTATATAACATACAACCTACTTAGAGATTATATTGTTAGTGAGGAATAGGTGTATCCCCGTCTTGTAACGGGCTGCATGGCAAGTTAGCGATTGACCTTCTTTTGAAAGGACACCCCTACTTTGACCCGGATATTTATTTTGGCGAATTATTTAATTCGATTGCGATTGGGTAAATTTCTCACGTAGAAGTTAGAACAAAAAGCGTTTCCGTACGCGTTATTATATTAGCTCCGCCGTCGAATGGAACCGGACATCGGAAACGCTAGTCGGAATTATCAAACACCATCTTTTTTCGCAGACCTAATTGGACGGCCGGATGATCATAGAACTCGCATAGAGTTTAAACAACTGCTTGACTTTTGCTTTAAACTTTTTTTTAGAGTAACAGTTCCAGTTAGTATTACAAATGAAAGCACTTTGAATTTTTGTCGTCTATTAAATCTAGCAGAATGTGAATCAAAGCTTATATAATAGTATTGATCTATATATATTTACGAACTATTCCGGCGAACTTCATTTCGTCCCGCCCGGCCTTTAACATGCGATTTTTTTGAATAAATGTTCGTGTTTTTTATTAAGAGAACAATGAATGTGAAGGAAACTAGACAAGTATGTAGGGACTTGTCACACTATACTCTCTGCCTACCCCACAAGAAACATCGTATCAAGATATGCGTTAAGATGGTTACAACATACGTATTTAATAATCAGATCATATATTACAGAAGATATTCGTTTACCGAAGATACGATTAACTGAAGTCTGATATAAAGTAGTTTTTAGTAAAATTTTACAATTGTCAATTTGTCTTTATATATATTTTTTCTAAATAACTGCACATCACAACGAGATTCCTCCAAAATTATACCTGAATTATATGTTGTTAAGTTGCCGTACCTACCCGAGTAATGAACCCGGGACCTCATGCATCAAAGTCGGACACCGACTACGATGGACTGAATACGACTGGATAACAGAATCGATTAATCATTTTGTTGATAGATTTCAAATGTATTTATAATTTAGTCATCAATCCTTTTCATGCATCCTGTTTAAATTGATGTCTTATGTTCTTATTTCATTTGTTACAGGTAAGCTTAAGTTTGGATGCTATCGATAATAGTTAGAGTTTAGAGATTCTTCTAACTTAAGAGGTAAAAGAAGAAAATAAAAAGTTAGTATAAGCTTCCAGTTGTCAGTTCTAGAGAAAATGAACGAGAGAAATGTCCTTTGTTTGGCAGAATGCACCACGCCGTAACATCCGCTAATCTGTCCACAATATATAGAAAACTTAGCAGCTTTGTAGACTTGTCAGTACTTGGTTTTATTAGAGTAAATGCTCTCCTTACAAAGTACATAACCTGATTCTTCTTGCTCTATTTATTAGCTGTTTTGCTTTTATTTTATAACAATGTTTTATACTTTAGTTGTATTTCTCTCTTTATCGAGGTGTTTTTATAACATGCAATAGAAGTGTCTGCTAAGGATAAAAAAGAAAAATGGTTAGAGAGGAATAATCATTGATTATTTTAAGTAGGTTGACTCTTGATATTCCAAGTATATTTTTCTTATTTGTTGTAATATCTCATGTGTACAATAAATTGATAAATAAATATTTTAAATGGTCGAGTGGCCGCGTTCCGATCTGGCGGTTAATCTTAAAATTATGTAGATGCGTCATTAAAACTGCTTGGAATTGATCCATGAGATAAAATATTTTCTATTACTAATACTATCTTTCAGCATAGTCGATATCGTAGTCTGAATTAACATGAAAATATATTATGCAAATCGGCACATTTGACCGATCTCTTGCTAAACGATGAGGTTGGGAGGTATTTAACTAGATTGCCGGAAAAGACGGTTAACTTACAAGTCTCAAGTGAAACTCAAGCAGTATTTAAACAATAGGGTCGCCTGGCGTACTGATTGTGCGGTTTCCCAAATTTAGATTGTGGATTTAACTACAGGTTTGCTTGATTGGAGAAGGCTACGTGGCAGATTAACTGACGATAATGTGACTCTACATCTTAGGAACGTCCTTGACGAAGTTTCATTATCTACAGTAATCACTTTTGATTCTTAGTTTACTGATGGTAAACGCCCGGTTAGGGATCCACCGCCCTAGCTAGTCTTGCTACCGTAGTAACATTGTCGCGTTCCGGTGTGGAAGTTGTGGTAGCCAGTAGTTTTGCACATACGGTCTAATAACCCGACAGTGACGCACCTATAGCATCTACGGTGTATATATGCCCCGGTTGTCTCTTACCATCAGGAGACCCCTGTGTATGTTTACCGCCTTATCCCGTGAAAAATTGGCTAATTCCTATTTTAAATGAAAACCACATGTACTTTTTCAGAGATCACTTATAATTGAAAAATATTTTTGAATTCGCCGACTGGTTTTGCTTTTTACGGCGTCATCAGGGCTAAAACTTAGTTACTAATAACATTTCTTGTTTGTGATCATCGAGAATGGTTAAACAGATTTGGTCGATTTCTTTTTAGCTAAGTTTGATGAAGTCTGAGAAAGATTCAGTGTGAAAAAGTGTGAAAAAAATACTGGTAATATTTTCGGAAAAAATGCCGATACAAACTTATTATCTATCAATATTAGGCGGGTCACCTAGTTAGGATAATTAATTTTTGAAAGTTACACCAAGCGCCTACGATTAAAAATACAGAATTTATTGGCTAACTTCACCATTATGACGCCCCAAATTTTCTTCATCCTAGTCAATTCCTGTTTTTTATATCATGAGTAATATTGGGGTCGGCAACGAAAACTATGAGCCTTAACAAAGGCACCACTTTTTACATAGAGTAACTGCCATCTGGCTTCTGCAACGCACAAGTAATACAAAGCCTAATACTAAATTCCGTGACGTCACGTCAGCGTCACGGAAAAAAAAAAAGGTACTTTTTTTTCCGTGACGCTCTTCAATCGTGCGACTCCTAAAGCATTTTTTGCCTCGTACAACACTTATGTGGAAACGGAAGCGGCGGTATTTCCAAACGGATACTACTGAGGAACCTTCACTCGTTCCTGAAAGGTCGGCAACGCAGCTCCAATACTCCTGGTATTGCGGGTATTTGTGGGAGGCGGTGATCACTTACCATCAGGTGACCAACTTGCCGGTTTGTCTCCTCTTCTATAAAAAAATAGGTTGAATTCGAATGTCGTTTCGATGGTTTCCCTCGCCGTAAGAAAAACTTAGTGACACATTGCGGGATTAGAACTTGTACTACAGGGATGGAAGTCCAAAGCCATTACCGCTAGACTAGCGACGCCCACGCACTACAGTTTGTTAGGTGGTTTGGGCGCGGTGTGTTTAATTTCCGTAATCACCGGTTGTGCGTGATTATCACCTGAAACACGGACCATTGCATGTTAGCTTTATATTTTTTAATCATCAGATAATAATAGTGAGATCAGAGAAAGAGTGGTTTGGAAATAAAGTGTTGGTCTAAAAATGAGAAGGCATACTCCGATGATTTGGTCATGTAGAAGGAAATTAAGATGAGAGATTGACAGGACAGATATACAACGCGAATGTGGATTACTGTACCCGGGAACTAAGGTTAAGATTTCACGACCGAATAGCTCGCATATCATCCGAAGGTGCTGTCTACGTACTAATGAACGTGGAGGAGACTATGCAAGTATGCAGGGCGTAGACACTTGACAAGAAACTCCGGGCGGCGATATGTATGTATGTTATCAAATTGTTGTATTGACATCGGTCCTTGACACGTGTGCAAAGTTTCGAAATACTGACTTCTGTGTGTGCGTGTTAAAAAGATTCCGTATAGAAACATGAAATGAAAACGGAAGACTTCTCTGTCCGTCTGCCTGTCTGTCACCAGGCTGTATCTCGGGGACCGTAATAGCTTTACACTTGAAATTTTTATAGATGATGTATTTAACGACAAATATTGCTCCTATGCAACAAGCGTGTTATTTGGAAGTTTTTATAGATAAAAGTACGGAATCAATCGTGCGCGAGGCCGACTCGCACTTGACCATTTTTTAAATAATATGTGTCAGATTTATAGAAAACCGTACGGGCCCTATTGCTTTTTATCACTATATTGTTTGAATATTGATTAAATTTTACTTAAGGGAGGGAGCTTAACTTAAGAGACTTCTTGGGGCTTCACTTAATTTTCTAACTTTAGACGTTTTCTATAACTTACTAGGAAATAGTTCATTCGAAATGGTGTTAGGGTGTAAACAAAGGATTTCTTTTATAATTATTTTACTTATGTAGCTGTTGTTAATAAGGACTTGCGTAAACCAAAGACAACATTTTACGTTAATGTTGGCAACACAACATTATCAGATCTATCCACCTGTTTACCATTCAATCTCAATGAAACATCATATTAAGAAGAAGGTCATTAACAAATATTAATGACAAAAAACCGAAAGTGGATGACTGTAGATGCGCGAAGAGAATTTGGTTGACATTCCACGACCAAATAGCTCGCGTATTATCCGAAAGTGGTGTCAAGAGTCTCCAAAACCGACGT
This sequence comes from Lasaia peninsularis, assembly GCA_018236625.1. Classification (NCBI taxonomy): domain Eukaryota; kingdom Metazoa; phylum Arthropoda; class Insecta; order Lepidoptera; family Riodinidae; genus Lasaia; species Lasaia peninsularis. Next base: position 12,611 of record DVZL01002037.1, read on the forward strand.
GTTTAACGAGAATAATGAACGTGGAAGAAGGTAAACTAATAAGCAGCAAACGTGACACTTGACACTTGATATTCTCTGCTTACCATGCAAGGGACCTGGCGTGAAAATACATGTAGCAACCCCCATATGCATATATTATTATATTTTGTGTAATCTATTCAATATTCAGTTGTACTTTTTTTATGTCATAATATAAGGACGACGTACTCGTATACCTCACTAACCTATGTCAAAATGGTAATTGGTTCTAGAAAATTCTACACACGCTCAACAAATAGCGTTAAATCTACAAAGTTTGATTCATTACCGTTTGGTTCGTTGAAATTGAGTAAAGTATTCTTAGCGCTCAACAAATTAACCATGTCGCCAGTCTTTGTCCGGGAACTGAGTTAACGATGCAAATTATTGCTGCCACTACTTAACGGGACTGAGATATACGTGAGGCTGGATGTGGCTGGTTTCTAGGTGTAAATATAGGCATTTATATCGCTAAGTAGTATAACGGCTAATTATAAACCACTACCGTAATGCGTATATAAACTTAAGGCGCCGGCGCCATAATAATCATTTATTCTCCCTATTTATTTGCTGAGTATACCGACGATTTCATATACAAATATATGAAATCGTCGGTATTTACATTGTATATTTTAAAAAAAATATACATATACATTGTATATTTAAAAAAAAATAACCGTACTCGTATATTGATTTGCTAGAAATCTATTTATAGATAACTAATTGTATCTATTATTTTACATATTTATTTATTTTGTGTAAAATGAAACATCTATACACATAAAAATAAACGGCTTAATGTGTTATTAAATTTTAAAACACACTTGTTTGCTTTTTTTAAAATTTAATCACATAAAATGAAGTTTCACCAAGCGCCAAGGATAAATAGTATACAATTTTGGCTAAATGTGTTGCTAAGCGCAACACTCGAGAATGTCAGAACCGATTTGTTTAATTTCATTTTTGCTATATTAATTCGTGAAGTCTGAGTAAGTTTGTCATGAAAAAAAATCTGGGAAAATTTTAAGGGAAGAAATGCTTTAATTTTTCCCATACAAACTTATTGCAGCTGTCAATGTCAGGCGGTATAAAGTTCGCCGGGTCAGCTAGTTGCTGAATAAATACTAACGCAATTTGAGTTTATATTAGTAAAGTGGTAGATATATATTTTGTTATTACTCTTTAAGGCGTCGCGTTATGCGATGGGGTCATCACATGTCAAAGACTTAAAGTGTTTATAAGAGCTTAAAAATGCAAACTATATACCGATTTCATTGTTGTCTCAGTTCAGTCAGTCTAATGGAGTTTCGTTAAAATCACAAATGATTTTAGAATCGAGGTTGTCGAAGAACTCACTGTCGCCGCCTCCGTGGTTCTTGTTTAACAAATTAATTCAAAGATTGTCCGATAATATCACATGATAATGTCATGTTCCCACACTTTCTGATAGCCAGATTAAGAGTGCAATACAAAATTAATCTAAACATAGATACGTCTAACGTTCTTGTAACTGGCAATTGTTTAATAAATATAATCACGCCCATATCGCCCACGGCGTAGGCAGAGGTACGCACTTATGACATACAGATATTATCTATGTTGTGACAGGTGGCAGCTCCGTCACCATATTGGACATAATAAATCCAATCTCGGGCAACGTTATCTTTTTAAGGTAAACTGAAAAATGTCATAGAACAAGTTATATTTCTACTACTAGTGATAAAGTACACAGTGAAACAAACCGTGGTTTTTGAGGTACTTAAAAATTAACAACTATGTTTTTCTTTTTGATTTAATAAATAAATATAAAATAAATTGAACCCTGGACCTTTTATTAACATTTGCTGCTCATAGGTTCGCCCATATTTTGTTGGTCAAAAAGATTTGTCGCGGGGATACAATAAGCGAGTAGGAAAAGAAATACTCTTAGTCCTTCTGATCACAGTTTATCGGGTACGTAATTCCTTTGCGAAATGTTTATAGGTGTTGGACAAACACAAGTTAAAAAATATCGTCATGCCCATCTTCCTGAAAGGGTAGGCAGAGGTACATATATACACGTACGTTTAGCCGACGATGTTAGGTTCTATTATGTAACAGGTGGCAAGTTCGTCGCCATAACGGGCATAAATCCCACGTTTAAAATTAAGAGCACTCAGAAAATGTACTTATATTAGAAAAACTCACTAGTACATGGCGGGGTTCGAACGTGGACCAAAACTGAAGTTCGTACCACTTGGCTACGCGATAATAATCTATCTAATATTCAAACATCTTAAATGTAAATGTCAAATGTCGAGGGTATGTTTTTTACTATCGGGTAATCTGTACACTTGTTGACTTGGAGTTTCGGAGATGAGACCATAATCCCTGTCTGTTAGTTACGCTTGCACTCCAAACCACTAAATCGATATTTTGATAACATTTAGTACAGAGAACATTAAAATGGGGGTATTTTTACGCAATAAGTATTATGTTGGAAATATTTACCGTGACCGTAGAAAGTTATCTGTGTTATTAAAATAACTCATGCGGGTGAAGTCTCGGGCGGTTATAAAAAATAATATACAAGTTATACAATATATAAAGCATCCTAAAGTAAATTATATTAGATAGCGGCACTATACATGGAAATACTTAAATATATACCAGAATAAGTCTCGGTCGGGTATTGAACAAAAGCCTTACGGTTGTTAATCATGTACGCTAACCTCTCGACCAACGAGGGGATAAAAATACTGGATAATGGATGCTAAGAATGCATTTTTTTTTCTTTCCAGCAACATTATATCTTTGTGGCTTTTAATTAAAGTACACTACAAAGACATAGATGTGCATGGCCGAGTAGATACTTAGGTTTGAGGGAACTTCGCTAATACCGTCACTCCTAAATACACTTCACGTAAGGGCGATATTCGCTTATCCACATCAATACTTTAATGGCATAGTCAGTTTCTTTTTTCACCACTATTGTCTGACATGTTCACATCCTGTCGTTGACTTTAATAAGAATTTAGTAATAATCTGTGGCTTTAGAATCTAGAGTCTGCATATTAAATTTATATGGTATTTTTGTGAAATGAAATATCCCCAAGATAAGGAACATCATCATTTAGTGCATTTTGTTGTTGGCGTTAGGCAAAGTTAAAGTTCTCCTCCTCATATTGCTTATTCTATAGGTTGTGTACTTGCTTAATTATTTTTGTTTTGAAATTAAAAAAAAAACACTTTCAATCTTTAATTAATTATAGCTTGGCCAAGATTTTATCAGGCAACCCACGTTTTTTTATAATTTTTATTAAACTAAATAACCTATCGAATATTTTTACCCATTAAACAGATCGGTGAAGGTCGATGTTGTATTCGGATCTTTTACTATTGTCTTCTAAGAGAAGAAACAAATTTAATTCTTCTTAACTTATTCATAACTTTAAAACGCGAGATGAACTACGACGGTTTCCGGCTAGTATTATTAGCATCATCATCATAACAAAATTGGAGTGCAGGAATAGGTAGGAATCCACCGTCCTACC